>VYZM01002922.1:961698-1038840 GCA_013398915.1 Dromas ardeola | reverse complement strand
TTTTTTTTTTTTTAATCTTTGCAGTCACACTTAGGTTTCTTCAGGGAAATAAATCTGTGTCTCAGTGTAACAAGAAAAAATTATTTTTTCTCAGTTTGCTGCCGGAACACGGTGAAACATTTTATGATCACCTGTTTCTAGCAACAACAGTGACAAAAAAAAAACAAAGGGGAAAGAAAAGAGACAGTAAAAATCCCCCATGCGAGTGTCAGAAGCTGGATGGATGGTGGAGCCTCCTGTTGTCGCAATGGGTAGATGAGCGTGCAGAGGTTGTCAGGGATTAACCAGAAGCGGGTTGACTCCATGGCTGGCAGCAGAATTTGCCGTTCTTTCTAGATTTGATGCAGCTAACTAGTGATCACAAGCTTGAACGGATCCCTTAAAACAACTTTTTTTGGTGGAAATTGTTCTTCTGTTCACCCAGTTGATTTCAATGCTTTGGCTGTGGGCATCTGGCTGGAACAGGATTAAAAAGTAAAAGGGGGGGTGAGGACTCCCCCCACTTTAATCTCTGAAGGTTGTTGTGTGTGACGGGGGTCAGGCAGGAACTCGGAGCTGCCGCTCATGGCTCTGCGCTGGGCTGGTGGCACAAGCTCCGATCTCAGCCCTGCACCGTGTGCGGCTTTCACTGACAGACACCGCCAATGGCAAAGCTGAGAATCCCAAACCCCGAGTTTTGTTATAGTTATATCTTGAATACCCTGCGAATAATCCATCAACACATATATCTAAATGTACGTGCGTGCATACATACATATAGACACGGATAGACACACTACACACACTCTCACACCTATATATGTACATACACATACAGTTCCCTAATTTAATGCTACACAGGAACCCCCACGCCACTGTTGGACTGGCTATCCGAGAACACAAATGACTATAACTCAGCCTGGTCTGTGTTTTTTCTGCAGTACACCATTGCACCTCTCTCAGACAATCAAGGACATTGAACAGGCGCAACATAAGCATATGCTTTCATCTATACATATATAACACGTTGTATCTATACATATAAATGGATTATTTACAAAGTATTTCTCCAAATACAGTGACAGTTCATCATATTGAAGGTGCAGTAGTTTGGTTAAAATGACACTGTTGAGCCCCTAGGGTCTTTTTTAATAAATATATTTTTGGCTTCTGCCTTCTGGAAATCTGCACCAGGCTTTGAAACTCCTGAAAAATTGATTTGCTTTTTTATTGCTGCTTAGCCCACACTACAGGCTGGACATATTTTCTTCTTTTAATTGAATCTGCCCGTTACACTGCACAAGTGCCAGGACATCAATTTAATATCTAGATTTTTTGTGAGCTTTCAAACACACAAAAAAACCCCTTATTTAATATGGTTGGATATTTCTATTTTGCTCCTCAGAGTTTTGATTTGTATATTAGCATTACAGCAGCTGTCCAAGTTGTGTGATATTCCTTGGGAGAAAAAGATATAATGCACTAGAGGAATTTTTTTATTTTTTTTTTCTCTGCTGCTTTCCCGCTGTAGCTTATCTTCTTAACAAAGACAGGACTACAGCGGGTTTCACAATCTGAGTAAAAGCACTTTAGCTGAGAGACGCACCGATGGGTAAGAACTGAGAGAAGATAAACATCCCCACATCAAGAGGCGCCGTGCTGCATGAAAGCGGTACGGCAGGGAGGGATGCGCACAGGCTCTCCGGAGCAGCCGGCGAGCCGCTGGCACCAAAGCAGGGTTCTGCCCTTCAACGCCGCGATCGGTGTCTCGGGGACAAGTGCTCACCTTGCAAAAGTTAAAAACATGCTTGAAAAAAAAAAATAAAAATGACAAAACATTAAGCTAAAAAAACCACCAGAAAGCCCGAAGTGCCTGATCCCAGTTATCGAACGAGGCTGGGAGTGGTGGAGTCGCTTGTTTGCAACAAGCAGGGATGGTTGGAAAGCAGCAGCTCGTGCGGAACGGTGGGCAAACAGGGGCCGGGGTAGACATGGGGGTGCAGAAGCAAGAGCTTCTTAGATGCACGAGCAGGTTTGAACTGGGCTTGAGGCAGGGGCTGCACCTCTCCGCCTTCAGATCCCTGAGGAACGTGGTGACGGAGCGGGGCAGGACCGGGCGGCCGCCTGCACTCTAGGTCAGCTGTAAAAAATTTACGAACGTGAATGCATTAAACCTCTTGATTAAGTTCTCGTATAAGGAAGAAATAAGCGGTATGAGGCAAATGGAGCTTAAGGTACTGTCTACAGTAATTTCCTTTTGTGTAATTGATGTAGTTACTTCCTTGAGAATCCCTTACGCAACAGGCGTGCTGGAAGGGTGCAAAGCAAGATTGACATTTGCTCACCATCTGATTGAATCTAGAAAATTACCAGGGCAAAGAAGATTGGTGTGCACAGAGTTAGCCCAGCACAAGCTTCTCTGGTGCTCAAAGAGGATCTAGACATGTGCTCCTATTCCCAATTCTGGAGCACTGTCCACATCTCCTCAATCCAATCCTTTATTTTACTCACTGAATTATTATTTTGAGGTTTCATCCATCATCTGTGCAACGGGAGCGCGACAATCCCTCAGAGAAGCCCCTTTACAGGCTGCGCAGTGCGTGGCTCTGAGATTGCCACCTGGGTCTAGGCCAAATAACCCAGTATTAAGAAACTTTGTTTAAAATACTTCGGTTTTGCTTTGCTCTCATGCAAGCCCACTAAATAAGTATATTGCACTGGGGCAAAAAGAGATATGCATCGATACAGCCGAGTCCTCGTGTAATTAAGGTAGTGCAATCAATCGGTATTAAGGAGTTTCCACTTGTGCATTACTTTGATGTAAACCCTTTTCCCCACTGGATCAGATAAAATCTCAGCTGCAGCCGACTCTCTGCTTCCAAACCCTGAACAAAGCGGGGCCCCCACAGTCCCAGAGAGAGAAAAAAAAATTACACATTAAATGAATCTCAGAAATAAAAACAAATGCCAGAGTTATTCCAACAGGGTTGCATCATGTGCCAGTGATATTCCTGGGCAAGGAGTGGGCAGCCCTGGAGCAAGTACTATTCATTATTATTGATGAAAATTCTCAGGAGAAACAGAGGATGTTGCTTAATGGCTTGATCTAATATGCCATCAGAGAAAAGGGAAAAAATAGAGTGAAAGATATCCTTAAACGCAAAAGCTAGGGAATCTTCTGAGCTGTGGCTGGTCCTTTAATTACCCGTGCTGCGAGGGAGGAGCACACAAAGAAGAAGATGGCTTCAGCGAAAGTCCTTTGAGATGAAGTCCTTTTGCTAAGGCACTCTACTTGTTAAAGTTGTAATAATGTTACCTGGAGGTTAGCTTTTTTATTAGGATTTAGAGTCACAGGAACATTTAACACACACTTGTGCATCTAATTTGCCGTGGAATTGGCATAACTACCTGTGCCAGATGGGGAGCTGCAGGTAGGACCCGATATATACGTGCAAGGAGTTATTAGGTTTGTGGTGACAATCAGAAAAAAGATGGGAAAAAGAAAGGGTCAGAAGAAGATCTGGCTCTGGCATGGAGCAGATACCGTGCAGACAGAGCCATGGATGATCAGAGAAGCTCTGGGGAAAGCAACACCTACGGCCAGCAGACCCACAGACGTGGATATGCTGTTCCTTTGCAAACTTAGAGATTTTTTTCTGTCAAGTTGTATGGATGACAGGGAGAGCAAAGCCAGATGATGTGGCAATTCAGTGGCTGGTGAGGCAGGTTCAGAGGTGCCTGGTGGTACCTGCTTATCTGCTGTCCACTCCAAAATCATTCCGTGCATCCAGGTGCACAGAAACCCTGAGTTATCCGCATTCCTGGAGACACATCTCTGCATCGTCTCTGTAGGATGTTTCCTCAATGCAGCTCTGACCGCTGTGCCGACTTGCAAGATCTAGGCACCAGGAATTCCCCCGTCACAGCCTCCCGCATCCCTTTGCGCTGAGTGGGGACCCAGAAAGTGCCCTGGGATCTGCTAGGGAGCAGTGGGGCCCTGGGAGACCTTGCGGTGGGTGTTGGGGATGCTCTGCCACCTGTACGCAGGGCTCCCAAGCCCCGCATACCCATGAAACCCCTCCCCAGCTGCCTGCGACGGCAGAGGACCACAGCAGCCAGCTGGCAGGCGAGGAGAGCAGCAAGCGAAGCAGGCAGAGGAACCATTAGGAAAATATCTCTGGCACGAAGCCTGGCAAGCGCGTGGTGCCAGCACACGGGGAGGCTGCCGGGAGGAGGGGCGGCAGGATGCTGCCGGGACTGGCCCCAAGGTCCAGGTGACAGTAGGGTCCCCAGCCCCATCCTTGATTTGGCTTCAAGCTCCACTCGTTCCCATGGAGGCTGATGTCCAAGCTATGGTGGTGCAGCTCCTTGGGCTTTTGGGAGGTTTCCGCAGCGAGGAACCAGCGTGAGAAGAGATGTGAGCTCAGGGCTTCGAAGTAGGTGCAGAAACTGAGTTTGCAGGGCACCGGCCAAGGGAAGAGGACAAGCAAGGACCCACCTCTGCACTGAGAAATGTAGGGAGACACCGGATTAGCAATACCCGCTGCTAAAAGTTAATGGTCTCCAGGGTGACAGCACCCAAATGACCCAGGCTGGACCGTCTCCTGGGTTGGCTCTGCTCCCACCACCCCGTGCAGCCCCTTGCTCTGGCTGCAGCAGGGAAAAATCGGTGCCTGGTTCTCTCCTCGCTCACAGCTCATCTCCCCCCACTGGTTTTGTTAAATGCAGCACATTTCCAAAGAAGCAGATTTTAATTTCAATAAACTCTGTAAGAAATAGATCAGCGCTAAGGAGGGGAGCAGCCACAGGAAGTGAGTTTAACTGCTCGGCTGCAGAATATTAATAGGATAGAATGTTATTAGAATAATTTTTCACCGTTTATTAGAATAATTTTTCATCATGAATAATAAATTAATAGAATAATTTAGTACCGCTAGCCCTCTGTTTGAAAGGGTATTTTATTTAAAAGTAGCTTGAAAAGTGGCGTCTGGGGAGGCGGGATGGGGAGCAGGACCAGGGTGGAGGAGGCGCCTGGCTGGGGAAACCCATCCAGGTGAGTCCCTGGATGCTGCTGGCTGCGCGAGGGTCTTGATCGGGGTGGGAGACGCCTGGACCAGAGGATTCATCCCCTGGGATGCTGCAGCTCAGGCCTCCTCCTGCCCAGCTGTGCACCACCATGCATCCTCCGCGGCTCCACATCCCAGTGGAAAGTCCATCTTTCCTTCCAGCAGCCTGGGAATTGGCCGCATCCACTCCCAGGTACCTTTATGTGGCTTTAACCCATTCCTTCCCTACCTTGCTGTGGGACACTGATGCCCATCACAAGCCAAGAGGTCTCTCTCCCTCTTTTTTTTATTTTTTTTTTATTTGCATCTGCCTGGAAGATAATCATTCCTCAGAAGGCTATTCACACCACAAAAGCACAATGACATTATTCTCTCCCTCTCTCTCTCTTTCTACTGTTTTACTCTACAACTGACAATTAATGTTAGAAAGAACATGAAATGGAGGAGAAATTACAGCAATTTATCAACTGAAATTATAGGTGTAGACACATGTCAGCAGTGGAAACGGTTTCTATCAAAATTAAAGTATTTAGAGATTTTCCTCAAATTTCAAATTATGCAAATCCCATTTTTGTGATACGCTGGTACTGTAGCTTTAATTGCAGGATTACCAGCAAGCTGCAAACTGCACTTGTAACCAGGATTCAGCTCTTCGGAGAGCGGCTCCCTTCTCTAGCACATCTTATTAATTCAACAAAGTTCCCATCTCTTTAACAAATTAAATACGTTTTGCAGAACAGGCAGTGGTTTTCTTGGTTTCAATCTGTCACGAAGGACCCTGCTGTTTGCAGAGGTTACTCGACAGCTGGATGAACAGACAGGTTTGAGTCCAAACACGGATTCAAATGCATATTTATACATAAAACATATTTATACAACAACATCGCAGGAACAGCTTGTGCTGCCGAAGTTTCTACAAGTCCCTTTACGGCGAGGACACCGTAACCAAAGGCGGAGAAGGAATCTGGATTTCAGCTTCTTTCTCCAGGTTTTTCTGGATCAGTTAGAAGCTGCTCTGTGACCCCAGGAGACGATGGATGCTCCCGCGAGGATGGAGCTTGCTTTTCCCCCAGAAACAACCCGCGTGGCTGGAAAGCCCCGTGCCAGCAAGCCTACCACAGCCTGCTCCTGAAAAGCTGTTTGATCACTGCCAGCCTAATTAGAAGGCACAGTATTCAGGATGTTATTTCTCTTCCCTTGTCCCATTTTATGTTCCTCTGATGTTGCAAACGGAGCCAAGGATGAAGCACCGGAGCAGGCGGCAGCTAGCAAAGGCTTTTGCAGGCTAGAGAGTGCCAGGAGGCTGCTGGGCTGAGGAGAGGAGATTTGATGTGCCGCACCGGAGCCTGAGACATCCCTCCGCTGTGCAGCCCACTGGGATGCTGAGGTTCCATTCACACCCCCCGTGGAGCCAGGGCGAAGCAGAGCAGACAGGAGGAGAGGAGAACATGTTTCATCTCCAGCGAAGAAGCAAAGAAAACCTCTCTGGGCAGCTGTTCTGGAATGCCAGGCATGGCAGGAGAAGGAGAGAAAACATCATTCTCTCAACTTGGAAGAAGAGTGGGGTTATACTCTGCTGCATCTGCCAAGTCGCGGGAGAGCTTCGGGGCACTGACACCTGGGATACCTGTTCATCACAATATTTAACCTCAGTGGTCCCTTATCATATATCCGAGGGCAGTGCTCCAGAATCAAGCTGTGTTTTTTAGCTGGTTTGGAATGACGCCGTTCAATGCAAGAACATCTCCAACACCGTTCAATACATCAGTGTGAAGCGTCACCATCCTACAGGCATTGAGGCTGAAAACCCATCCTCAGACTCAACTGGAGAGTTATAAGGCCTGGCTGTAGAAGATGGCATGAAATCGGTAGGAGTGTTGACAGGACTGTGAGCTCCATGTACAAAGACATGGACTTCACTCTCAAAAGCAAACTACACCAAGCTGGGCTGGAATTTTCACGCCCTTGGGTTGTTCATCTGCTCACTGGACGGGTGACATGCACCCACCCTGAAGAACGGTAGAGACAAGCTAGCCTTTAATTCCCCTTTCTTGAGTGTTCTGCCAAAGATGAACTAAATCAATACCAAAGTAAAGTAAAAGGTGGCACAAGCATCCAAGGCGCATCAAGTATTTCACTCGCACCCCAGTTCTGATCACAACCCCCCGGCGCTGTGGTGGTTGGTGTGTGGGTGCTGCACCCATCCGTGGCTGTGCGATCGCACCCATCCAGTCCGGCAGCACCCAGCTCTGCCCTGGGGTCTGCCTTTTGCACTGGTGGTCATACACCTACTCCTTTTGAAAACTCCTCCTTCCCCGACTTATCTTGAATCGCATGGTAGCTATCGCACGGTAACATCCAAGCTACGGCCAGTGGGTCTCCCTAACCAATAGGTGTCTTTTAATATTTTTTGATGTGGCCAGCCCAAGACCCAACCAGATGCCTGGGATCCATTTGCATATGCCAGGCAGCGCGAGGCTTCTGACAGTGGCTGTATCCAACTTCAATAACCGTGATATGCTCCATCTGCTGACGCCCCAGCATAACAACAGTGGGGAGCTGTACTGCCAGAGGCGCTACCCTTTAACAGCTGAATGGCTGAACAGCTGGTAAATCATCGAAGGACACTTTTCATAGAAGAGCAGGGCTGTTGGCCCCGCTTCTCGTTGCACACACATTGTGGAGCGGAGGCAGAGGAGCCACGTAGGCAATGACATGTTATAGGGGCAGCCTCAGCGAGAGCGTTCGTGTCCTCTGCACCCAAGTGGCCACGAGCTGGAGAAGCTGGCTGATGTAAAAGGAACAGTCTAATCAGAAAAATAAGTTATCTACAGGCCGCCATGCATTCAGATGGGGTAGAATGTAACCTTGTTAGGGGTCCAGTGATGATGCTCCCTATGACGCTCACTGCTGCCGTTTATAAAAACAGTGATGGTGTCTGAGCTGAGCAGCCAGCAGCAGGGAGAGAGGCCAGAGACAGCCTCGTCCCTTGGTGCAGAGGTGATGAACACCACCCGGTTGCAGGATCAGGCTATTTAGATATACGTTTTGCCATGCAGGGAGGAATGGAGGTTTTTGATCAACTGCCCAAGGACGGCAGCGGGCGCCGCTGGAAGGGATGCGTGGGAGAGGGGTGGTGGGGGATGCTCAGCATGGAGCTCCTGGTTGTTGGTGTTACCCCATTTTTTTTGGAAAGAGGGAGAGAGAAGACAGACCTGGGAATGTCGAGTTGTGCGTGTCCAGGAAAAAAGACTCTGGTTTTCTGTTGGCTTGAGGTGGGAGATTGAGGGAAGGCTATGGATGGGTTTGACCTGAAATTGGAATGGAAGAGGAAAAGGAAAAAGAAAAAGAAAAGGGGAAGGGATAAAAAAGGAAAAGAAAGGAAAGAGAAAGGAAAAAGAAAGAAAAGAACAATCATTGGGAGAAGGGGGAAAACCAGAACTGATTCAAGCATTTTTTTTCCAAAATAATTCAGTGATTCTCATTCAGCTGGTGCTTTTCTTAAAGACCAAAGAGCCTATATGATAAGCATATTTTACAAATTAGGTAGCGATTTATCCCGCTTTTGTTTTAATGATTGAAATGAATGATGTCGTGCCGCTTGCTGCTGCTGCTGCATTCAGCGCCTGCTGTTCTTGGGAGCTGAAGACACCGAGAAATTTGCATACTTAATGCCGGGAACTGGCACAGACTAAATAGCTTCTTTTCTTTCCTCTGTGTTTGTAGATTTACTGTAGTGCTGGGTTTAATCAAAGGCTTTTTAAAGCCGTCCGTGTGCCGTTTCACAATGCTGAACTTGCATGTGACAAAGGCAGCTATTTATTACTTATCAGCTTTATGGCAAGTACCACAGGCTACTCTAATTAAAGGTATAGGGGCTGCATACCCCTGCAGAAAAAGGCACTGGCCGGTTAACATTTCTAATCCCTAATCAAGCCATGGCATGAATTAAATTTCTGTTTTGGTTTAGTTTTTTTCTGGTTAAATATTCAGCAATAAGGTTAGGGTTAGGGAGGGAGCTAAGCCAAGAAGGTCCCTTTGGATGGGATGTGAACTTCCAAGTATCGGCATGAGCTCTCCAGGTGGATCTCGCGGGCTTCATTCATTGAGGTGCTCTATACCTTCACCTTCACTGAAGCAGAACGGGCTGAGACATCATCACCTTCATGAAATGTCACCAAAACGGGATGGAGCATGAAGGCAAAAATGCTCCATGGAGATAAATCCATACCAACCAATGAGGAAGAGCAGAAGAGAGCGAGCTGTCATACTCCATCACTTGATTTGAGGTTGAGTGGATCATCAAGCAGAACACGCAGAGTGAAAAGCTCTTCTTGAGAAGAAGCTTGAACCTTGCATCTTTTATGACTGAGACCACCACCCCAGAGACCAGGTTATGGCCCAGAAGACTCTTCTATTTATTAAGATAATCCAACAGTCCCAAATCTAAGAAGCCTTCTTACAACAGATAGGTTTTGATTTGAAAACTAGTATTTTGATACAATCCTATGTCTTCAAAAACCAGCCCAAAATTCTTTGGTTTTGTTCCACCACAGACAAAAATAAATGCTGAACTTTGGAGGATGCTCACAGAATGGAAATACCGTATCGTGGACAGCTCTGCATTCAAATCAGCACCCGTGAAACCCCACAAGAATAGCTACGCTGACTGTAGTGAAAGCAGGATTGCCCCTTGTTTACTATCAGCAAATTTAGGGCTCCCTTTGAAGTCAGCAAGAAATTTCCGCTGGCAAATTATTATTATTTTGAACAGCAAGAAAACACATTTTCCTCTCTACGTATTTTCCAACTTAAAGAGACAAAACACAGTGCAGGGGAGAGCAAACAGAATTAATCTCTCGTCGGGGCTGGTCCTTAAAGACGCAAACTTCTTTAAAAAAAATAAATAAATTGCCCCCTCCCCCCCAACATCTGCTGGGAGCCCTCGGAGATAACTGGCAGCTTGAACAATAACTCCGAGGACTGGAGTCCTGGAACAATGGGAGTGGGACGAGAGCAGCCCTCGCTGTGGCATCGTTTCCAGGCCTTCTGCACATGCAATTGTTTAACGGGAATAAAGATCAAGTTGGACCAATAACACTATAATTTGGAAACAAATATATTGATTACAAGAGAGTCCCACTGGAATGAATGGGAACTACTTGCAAAGTGAGGTTATTATTCTGCGCGCATAGGGATTACAGAATATGGTCTTCTGTGGTTCTGAATTGATCAGCATGATATTATCATCTTGCAAATGCAATATTATCGTGCTGCAGGGAGGCGTAGCCATGAGCTGGGGCCCGCACAGAGATGGGGCTATGCAGCGGTGCCCAGCCTGAAGGACCACTCACGCACAGCAACTCCTCTTCCCTCCTTCGCTACGGCCACTAATTCCTACAGATCCTTTCAAAAATCATCATCGCTAGACCCTGCAGGTCATGCGCTTCTGAACTTCACTATTAGGGAGTTTATCTTTCTTCTAAAGTGACTATTTAATAAAAGAAATAAAAACTGGCTATGAAATACTTAGAAGAAAGGATAGTATTAAAATAATGGGATTTGCCAAAACCTCTACACCTATTAATAATGTTTTAGAGCGCAATAATGGGATTAATTTTAAACTTCTAGCTTATTTTTCACCATTGGTGGGTTTTAGTTAGGTTCAGCATTTTATTCAGCCCTGGAAGTGGCACCAAATCACTCTGTTTTTATTCCCAACTATTTATTTATTTAAATTTAAATTAAAGAGATGAGATGCACATTTAACTCCTTCAATTCCCTAATTCACCTTTCTTAAAGCAGCAGAATCCGAAATGATAATCTTGGAAGGAAGCCAACGAGCCAGATCCCTCTAAAAATACAGAGTTCCTCACATTTGCACTATTTCAGAACTAGCAGCAACAAGTCCCAAGATCCTGGGGACCTCATGGTCTCTGTCTACACAACTGATGAAGACGGGCCACCTTCCCTCTTATACTACCACTACTCTGTGCCTACTGTCACCAGCTCAGAACAGTATTTATTTCCACCTCATCTCCTTCTAACATGAGCATCACCGCTGCCTTTACACCCGTGCTTCCCTTTGTCAAAGCATCTTTTTGCCTTCCTGCATGTGGAGTATCACAGTTACTCCACTGTATCTGGTTTAATTTTATTTAGTTTTTTTTAATTTAAGGCTAAGCTGAGCCTTTCAAACAGACCAGTGAGTCTAGGGCCCATCTTTAGCTACCTGCAGAGAACAAGTTTTCCAAAGGTGGGTGTTCAATATTTTCTGAAAATTGTTTCTCTTTAATGAGTCCAACCACAGGCTGCCAAGACAAAAAGGCACCCGAACTGCTAATCATTTCTTAAAAATTTATCCCTGTAGCAAAGTTGAATTGCAAAGTTGCATTTTCTTTTCTAAATCATTTCCTCTGCATTTTAATTCTTTTCAGTTTGACAGCCTTAAAGGAGACAGATCAGGCTGAAGCAAAGATTTTACAACTCTAAACTAAGCCTGTTTTAAATGGCTGCAATGCTCATTTCAAACTAAAAGTCATTTTTTTTTCCACGCCGTGTAGGTAACAGCCCGGTACAGACCCTTTTGGGAAAACATACGCAACGGCACAACGCTGAACAAACTAACAACAACAAAAAAAATTAGCAGGACCGCAAATTTGCGAAGAGGGGTTTGCATTCAGTCCACTATGCTGGAAAGCAGAGACAGAGGCTCTAATGGCCTTCTTGGGTCTCATCAGGCTCGTGCAGCTGTTACTTCAGCGAGTGCTAGTGGTAGCCTAAAGGGAAAAGAGACACTTATTTTTGGTTTGTGGTGGCTGCTGCAGCTTCATCAGCCTGATTTATATGCTGATTTGCATATGCTCACCCGCAAATGCTGTGAATTGCGCTTTTCCACGAAGCCGTACCATTAACTTTGGCTGCCAACGATCAGCGGTGCTGTTCCACATGTTTGTCTTGCACATATCTTGGATGGTAGGTGTGTTATCAGGCCAGCCTTTAATGCTGCGGGTGCTTCCATCAACACTTGGTGATAATACTCCATATGCAGTAAAAGATGGATGATATCGTAGCTGGGATTTATTTTTTTTCTAGCTAAATGAGTGCTGTAACATTTCACATCGCTTGCCAGAGCGGATACTACTAGCACATCACTTGCAGGCCAAAACTGGTGATATCTATGTGCCGTAGTAGCTGGCTCTACAGCGCCTCGTTTACGATAACCACAATGCTGATTCATAAAAAACAACCATCAAATATTCTGTGAGCACAAAATTGTGTTATTTATAGACCAATTTCTCAACATCCGACATTTCTGCAAGAAACCTAGATATTATCTTCACTCTAGTCACCACGCAAACCTCCGAACATATCTGCAGTCTCATGATATCTTGAAGACAAAAGAGACAATTAAACTCCCTGGGGAATCACGAAAGTGCTGAGCGATACTGGAACGGTCTGGAGGATGTTTCCTATACCCGGTGAAGCACGTGCCCTCTTGGTGAAGGTCATCAGACCTCAGCTTGAGCTGGACCATTCCCAGCCTCTCGCCTTTGGGGGAGGGAAGCGTTCAGACCGCGGCTCAGAGGCCCTGCGAGAAGCGGTGCTCGTTTCCCTCTAGGTGTGGCAGTCAGGACAGAAACTCGGCTCTATAATTGATTTCATTCCATTGTATTACTCTCAGTTCTTCCAGAGTCTTACAAACTCTCGGAGGACCTTTTAAGACACCTGCTGATGCTTCACTTATAAATCAAATTTCCCTTTCCTGGGTACTTGGCTGGGTTCCATGCCCTCCTGAGCCGCGGGAGCAAACGGAGCACAGCCTGGGAGCGATGCCCCGAGGCCACCTCCGCCTTTGCGATGTCTCCCCAAAAAAGCTGTAAGGGGGAAATTTTCCCGGTGTGAGCTCAGGTATTACTGGTCAAACTTTTTTGTTATGGCTTACCAAGATGCTTTATCACCCCTTCTCCCCAAATGGCAATCGCAACAGGTAAAACCAGCGTTTTGCTGCTGTCTCTGGATCTGCAAAAGATTTTTTTGAGCCGTGCTGTGTCGGGTGGAGATAACACATCTTCACCCTCCTGATGGACAAGGCTGTGTCAGATGGTGCCTGGGAGTGCGGGCACGTTTGAGACGGGAAGGTTACTGGGGAAGAAGATATTTTCAACCAACATTTTTCTTGAATTGAAATTAAAAGCTGAAAAGATTTATTACGGCGGCATATTCATGCTGCTATATTTAAGGTGATGTCAGTGTTCTCAGCATAATCCTTCTTATGCACCGAGGATTAAAACTCAGCCATAATAAAGTACTCTGAGCTGCAACTTGTCCTCAAATGTTTCCTACTTGAAGCATTCATTTTATTTTATTAAATTAAAAATAAAATTAATTCAACAGTTTTGTGGGTTTGGAGATGACAACAAGGAGGAATTCTGCCCATGGATTTGTCCCTGCTGATCGCTCGTAAAGTCAAGGGACCCGGCGGAGATGATGCCCTGCTTTTCTTACTTTGAGCATGGAATATCAGACTGCGGACTGAAAAAGTACCTTTACCTATAAACTGGTGATAAAAGTGCAAACGAACACAAGTTCCTGTTTGCACGGTGGCCCTGCCTGCAGTCTCCCAGGACATTTGTGTAGGGGAGAAGGGTGCCAGAAATCGCTGAACTTTAAACGGCCTTCGCTTCCTCCCTGGAGTGTGTGTTTATTCTTGAACATGCTACAAATAATTAATAACTTATATCTGTTGAAATGATAAATAAAATGGCAACAAAGCCACTTTGCTTGTGTGGTAGGAACAAATATCTACAAGGGAATTTGCATGTCTTTTTTCTATTCTAATTACCAAAAATATCTAATTTCCTGATTTCTCCCTGGTTGATGACCAGTAGTTTTACTCCCTAAGTTAAACTTTAGCATATGAACTTGAATCATAGTCCTGATCACCCTAAAGAGGTTTTGAGTGATTGTTTTCACCTTTCAGCCAGGGATACAGCTCTGGGTCAGGATCCAGCTGGCTGTGCTGGATCAGTAGAGCGTGTACAGGACAGGGAGGACTCAACAAGCACATGGGAGAGGGAGAAAACCAGACTGGCTGTGGGCTGCCACCCCAGACAGCAAGAAATAGCCAGGTTTCCATTTCAGAGAAGACAAACATGGGCGTGGGTGATGTCAGGAAGGTCTCAGCAATACAGACCTTAAAGACTGGGATCCCGAACTCGCTGGAGGCATGAAAGGACTCGACAAAGGCTGCACATCTCATTACAGTGCTCTTAAATATTTATGTATATACATACATATATATATATATATATGTAAATTTGTAAATTCAGGGCTATTTACCCGCTTTGCAGAGGAGCTACGAAACTCATTTCTCCATCTGCCCATTCCTGGTGGCTATTCACAGGTCCTGCCTAAGGATCTCAAGAAGCTGCTCCTGAAGAGGGTAGGAAACAGGCGTGCTTTTCCAGTAAACATTTCTTCTTGCAATTAATACATCCGTAGATTAATTAGCGCTGATAACAACTGTTCATGGCAGGCCGTGGGAAGTTGTCGAGCACTTAACGATTGCCGTGAGGTCCCTCCCCAGCCTCCACGTAACAAGCAGAGCACACCCAGCCATGGTACAGTGTAGAAATGCAGAGGAAGAGAAGACAAAGGGTGGTGGGAAAAGCAGCAAACCCACCTGGTGGTTCCTACGTTGTCCACGCTCAAACCACAGCCTTTGGGGCCACCGAGGAAGAAAGATTCGTGTCTGGGCTGGCCCCAGGCGCAGGGAGCAAGACAGCCTTGATGCAGCCCTCTGGTCCGAGATAAGGATGAACTGAATGTTTGAAGTTGGATTGTGGAAGGAGGGAAAAAATTATAAACCAGTGAATGAGCCTAGTGCCGATCATAGCATCGGAAACTGATAGACTCAAGGGTGTCCCTTTTTTAATATGAAACTCTCCCAAACCATGCTCCAGCTGGCAGCTCGGTCCAAGGAGGAGGAGGAGGAGGAGGAAGAGGAGGAGAAGGAAGAGAAGGCCCAGGAGCAATATGATACCACCAGGAGACTGCCCTTTCTGATGTTATGATGCTAAAACTTGAGATTCAGAGAGACCATAGAGCATAAAGATATTATATATGCAATCTTTGTGTAATACATAGCCTGGAAATGTCAGATTAAATTTACCTGAACAATTTCAATTTGATTCCTTTGAGGATATACATGGTTATATGATCTTTAAGCTAAATATTCGCTTGCCATTTTTTTCCAAAATGTCCATGTGCGCAAAGTACAGAGCTCCTTTGAAGAGCACCTATTTGATATTTTATTTCCAGAAAACTACTCAAACACTGCTCTGGAGGCAATGACTAATTTCCTCTCAGGCTTCTCTATGGCATTCATCAGTTTAGCATCAATTTAGCAGAAGGGTGACGTTATTGCCACTTTACAGAGGAAAGTGCTGAGTCACAACCAGAAAGTTCACCAAAATGCACTAATTTGCAGTACCCGATTTTCAATGATGCAGAACAGGGTATTTCATGCCTGGGCTTCTTTCTCTGTTACGTTGCCTGGATGCGGCTGGAGGAGCTCAGCACCCCTCTAAGACCAGATTCCAGGATATCAACCCCAAAAGAAGCTGTTTGCATCTATTAATGACTCCAGAAACGTTAGCACTTTGTGGTGAGGGAGGTAGAAGCGGGTATATTACCCGTGTCTTTAGAGACAACAGTCTTAAATCCAGCAGTTGTTTTTATCGGGAATTTATGGTTTGGCCTGATATTTCATGATGGTGAATTTTGCAAAAATTTGAAGAGATTAGAGATTTCTGAGGAGGAAAAAAAACCACAAAAAACCCCAAGTACTTTTTCCCATGTTAAAAAATGAACAGCGATCTGCTCTGTTAAATTTTTGACTATTACAGGGGGATGCAGATGGATTTTATGCTGGGAATAGGCCTTTTGCCTTTTGAAGTTCTCATGAATATCTGCTCAAATTTGGCCGTGCTAAATGCATCTGTGAAATTACTATTTGCACATGCTCAGTAGAGAGGGCTTTTTTGATTTTTAGAAGCTAAAATCTCTAGAGCATCACCTGAGTAGCTTGGAGCTGTGCCACAACCACAGGTTGATCATACTCCAGCCCAGGATGGCAGCGTGAAATGCGGGATGGGACGGGCTTTTTCAGGAAGAGGAAGATTTCAGCCCTATGGATGAGCATGCGAATGGCACAAAATAGACGTCATTATACTTTGAAAACCCACAGATACCGTCAGTAGATACTGAATCTGAGTCTTTACAACTGTCTTTGCGAGTCAGGCAAAATTAATAGTAGGTAGAGCTACCAGACTGCTCGCAATAAATTTTAAGAGATGCTGTTCTCCACGAACATGTCCCTTATTTGGACGAGGCTTGTTGTGTGCATTGTCTGGACAGTCACTGCTCTGATTTTCCACCTGCAAAGCAGCAGGAACCATCCCATTCCATTATTGTGGTGCACAACCTTTCCTCCCGGCCTCCCTACTCCTTGCCTTTGGAAAGGCAGCAACGCCTGCCCTTCAGCTGCCTTTCCAAATCAGACGTGAGAGTTTGGAGCAAGGAGAAGACATCCTTGCTCAGGGACAGGGTAAACAGGACCTTTCCTTTGCACGGCACAGCCCTAAATGTGTCAACACATGGTCAGATCAGCAAAGGGGAATTTTACCTGGTTATGGCCACAGGGAGATAAAGAAGCAACGCTGCTAAACAGAATTAGCTATTTATTTGTATGGCATTTAATTGCGCTGAATAAAGGTCAGTGTGTTCTCACAGTCTTCCCGTTTTTGTCAGGGAAAAGACAGCAGCTGTGGCTTCTCCCCAGCTCCAAGATATCGCACTCTCTTATTCTATAGTGAGGTATTCTCAACTACTTTTTATGAGCCCACACCATAAAGATAACCCAAGAACCCAAAAGGAATATATCTTTTAAACTCTCGTCCACCACGACAATGAAGACAGAGACTAGATTGCACCCAAATGCAGAAGGCAATGGAGCAACAGCATTTCTCCAAGAAAGTTAACCAGAAACGTTTGGCTGATACATTTTTCCCTGGGTCGTCGGGATTTGCCCACACGCTGTCCGATGTTCCACAGACCGCCCTTGCCATATGATGTACTTTGTGTGTCCTGCTTGGTCCTGTGTCTTTCATGTCTCACGGTGAGCTGCCGCAGATCTACCCTATAATAATGTTTAAATAACAGGGAGTTCTTTGAGCCTCACTGGTATGACCTTGCACGTTCACGTGCACTCCTGGCCTCGCGCTCCAGTCTCAGCGTGCACCAACGCGTGGTGGGAAATGGGAGAGGTTCTGTTCCAGCAAACTCTGCGGAAGCCCGTTCGTTGCAGATGCAGATGCTGCCGGCTCTTCAGTCCTGGTGCAAGTGTTGGGGCACAAAGGCCTGAGGGTGGAAAACCCCCACATCTCACATTGCAGGACGTGGAGGAGCTCCATGGACTAAACGCCCAGCACACAAAATTAAAACACATTTGACCTTCATGTGGGTACTCCCATTCGGGAGGATTTAACTACAGTGAGCTGAGAGCCTCCATACAATGGTTTCACCTGCTCTAGCCTTACACCTTTACCCGATAAGGACAGAATCACAGAATCATAGAATGGTTCAGGTTAGAAGGGACCTTAAAGATCATCTAGTTCCAACCCCCCTGCCCTGGGCAGGGACACCTCCCACTAGACCAGGTCACTCAAAGCCCCGTCCAGCCTGGTCTTGCTTGACCCAACAAGCCCAAAGCTGACACCAACCCTGCGTGTCCTCTGCCTGTCCTCAGCTGCGTGCATGCCTGTGCCCGACACTTCTGCCGTCCCCCACGGGCCCGTAAGGCTCAGGCAGCGCTGCAGGAGTAGCAATACTTTCCTCAGAGAGCCTTTTCCGAATGTCTCCTTTGGGCTTTTTATAACCTGGTACTACATCAGCTCTTCTCACCGAGCCGCTGTGTGGGATATCGTGCACAGGTGAACATTGTTACATGCAAACACAGATACTGGAGACGCTGACAGATGGAGAAATCACACCGTTTTGCAGGAAGGAAGGGCAGGATAGGAGCAGGAATACCAGAATGAGTCTTGCCATTTACATATAACAAGCTACAGCTATATTTGGATACCTGCTGCATTCACAACCTGCCCAATTGCCAGGCTTTCAAATACACACATTACCACCAGAAGTGCTCTTGCTTAAGTGCTCCCATCTCCAGGATTTCCTTTGAAGTATCTGACTGAAGTAATGTAAAGTGCATTTCAATTGGCAGTGAATGCAGGTTAAATGGTAACAGCACAACAGATCCAGTGTTTGTTCCCTGGGCTTTTTCTTTTACTAGTCTCTCTTTTTAAGAGAGTCGGTTACTTACTGTAACACTGCATTCAGGCACCTTCAGTCTCTTAAGCCTCTTTCCTGACCCTCTATACAACTGTTTGAGGATGCTGTGAGCTGTATCAGTACTGCTTTAGTACACAAAAAAGTGAGTAAATGCACCGCTGAGTGCCCAGGCTGAGCAGTAAGCAATGGGTAAACTCACGTTAGAAATCTGTGCACTCGCGTTTATCCCTGGCTACACCACCCCGCTGGCTGGAGACAGCCAACCGCTTCGGGTCGCTTTGGATTTGCGTGTCACCTTCCATACGTGTTGATGGAGCATCAACTATTTAACCTTTTAAATAGAGTACTTTTCTAACCCACTGGATTGGCTGAAGAACGTACATTATGCTAGCAAAATAGCCAGGTCTGCACCGAACAACGAAATATCCCCACCTGCCCGTGCCAGACACTCTCTGCCTTGATCGCCGAGCCAGCGCTGCAGCGTTGCTCTTTGAAAAGCAACCAAAAACATGCAGAGCAGTGGAAGATCTTAACCTAAGTCGCTGTCGTTATCCAAGAGGTACCTTGCCCTGTCTTCTCCTGAACAGCATCTCGCTCAGCAGAGGGAGGAATGACCCACTGCAAAACCTGGGACTGAAGACTCCTAGTCGTTGTTAACCAGGGTAATTTTGTATTGGAGAAAGGACTGATCTGGGATGTGCTAATACATTATCCAGGTGGTCGGGGGGGAGGACATGGATTAGCTGAAGAGGGACACTGAGGTTACGTCCTCCTTCCACTTCTGTACCACAAAATCAGGCTGAGTGACTTCTAAAGGTCACAAGAGAAGGGATCACATCCTAAAACGGCTGCGTAGCACAGCCAGGCTACAGCTTTCCCACCATCAAACCCTATTTGTGTCTGCGTGTATGTCTATGACAGAGAGATTTGAATTTAACTGCTGCAGTTAACTTGCGTGTGCTTCACATATACAAGCTCGGGAGGATTTTCTTTTTTTCCTTCTTAAAGCTGTGAGACATTTTTTTCAGATTCATCGTTTTGGAGCGAAAAGGGGGAAAAAAAGGAATGCTCTGCTAGAGATTTGCTGAACCAAAAAACTTATATCCGAGTATCTTCCAGATCTGGATGTTGGTGGCTCCTTATAGCTTCCTCATGGCTTCTCTGCACCTCCACCCGTGATAGATGTTTAACATGCTGTAATGCATATTACTCTGTAATGACTTTGGTGGAGCCATTACAATGAGTTACACCAGTGACAGATTGATACTTAAGTCAGTATACGTTTGCATAATATCTGTCTACGTTCTCACATAGCCCCCCATTACCATAGTGTCGGCGCACATACCTCATAACGGCAGCACGGAGAGCCATATGACTGGTGGGTTCAGCCCTATTCCCTGTCACATATTGCCATGGTACCCGGAACGGAATCGCTGAGTGTGTTTAAATAGGCGGGCATTAATTTATAGAGTAAATCATTATGAAATGGAGGAAATAAGTGACTATCATTGGCGCTGATTTGATCTAACGGAGCCTCACGCTAAATTGCTAATGTTCTTCCTCCCCCAATTTTTTTTTTTCCTTTTAAATGATAGAAACAAATAAAAATATAAGCCTTTGTTCAACCTGCCTTCAAAATACCATTGCCAGGTACACAGTTTGCTGATTACGTGCAAACTTACCTTACCTCCTCCCTGCTGCTTCTCAGGCTGGGGAACAGGGTCTCTTCCTTTTGGTTTCAGTAAGGACTCGGTCACCTGAAAATCGAAGGAAGACACATTTATCGCTCTCTCCTCAACTCTCCTTTCCCTTCCTTATCTGGAAGAAGGCAGCTTTTGGTTCACTCGAGTGGAAGTCGGCTGTCCATTTCCCGATGGCAGCGAAGAGCAGAATCCCATCTGGTTGATGCAGATGCCACTGTTTTGACTTTATCCAGGTGGTCACCCAGCAAACCCTGTTGTGCCTAATTATTTAAGAGGGCTGTGAAACACTAGGTGATTTTATATACCATATGTGCTAGAAAACATAAGCATGAAGATGCTGTGACTTAATGATGTGGCAACTTCGGCTCTGAATCTTCCATGTTTTATGGCTTAAATCTGACCTTTCGCTTTACTGTAATGCACTTTGTAGCGTTTAGCATGAAAGAAGAGCAAGCGGAACTGGAGATGGGGAGGTTATCGGCAGTGGTTACGGAGCCATCCTCCATCCTCTATCAAGATAAAGCACTTGACTCAATTTTAGAATATCCATCCTAGAGGGGAGAGGGGGAGAGCGAGCCTGTCCTTTAAATGGGATTTCAGGGTTTGGAGTTCAGAGACTTCCTTCATGGTGTTAGAGCAAATCACAGACCTCCTTCTTCAGAGCAAAATAACAACACACCGGGTCTCCTGCTCTGGTTGTTAATTTATTTATTTTGAACGCACGTAGTTTGTTGCTTTGACTTTTCAAACAATGGGAAGGTACAAGGAGGGAAGGATAATAAATTGCATTCCCTCCTTTTTTGCCATCACAGGAAACCTTGAGGGACTGTTCAGCAAGCTAGAGCTCTTATCTGCCTTTGGGCGATCTCATTATCAAACCTTCATTTTGCTCCCCAGCAGGAGAGATGGCCTGCAATGTATGATAACCTCTACTTATGAAACTCACACTCCAGAAATCTCTGATAATAGGCCAGCTAAAATGGAAACCCAAAGAGCAGGTAGTGGGTTTTCGGTCGCCAATAAAGACTATACACACACATGCGCAGGAGGCACCGGGGCACCCTTATGTTTATTTCTGTTTCTATGCATCAGTCCAACTCTGATGGCACCTCCCAGAACTTAAACCAACAAATCTAATACCACTAATATTTTCCAGCATACTTGGAATAATATTTTTAAATAAGCCAGTTTGGTATAGGAGACTGTGTCCCATTTACACAGAGGTCAGTGAAATCAGTGGGAATTATAACCTATCTAACCTGCTCAGGTGTTTTTATAAATCCCATTAAACACTTACTTAAAGACTGTTGAAAATATGAGCTGCAGGAACATAAGTAGTTCCTGGGGGTACAGAGAAAAAGAGGAGAGGGGGAGTAAAGAGATTCAGGTGCCTAAAACACTTGGGCACTTTGATTATATTTATTTTCAATTACTTTCGCCTTGCTACCTCTCCTGTGAGCACTTTCCCACAATGGTTTAACTCTTTACCCGCACCAGTGCCATTTGTGATGCCACCCCCCCAATTCATCCTTCAGTCACCAAACCCTCCAGTTCTGAGCCCTTCCTCTCTCTGTAGGCACCTGAGGAATAAATGGGTTTCCATCACTCAGTTCAACCCCTTCTGGGTACGGGCTAGAGAAGATGAGAGATTGAGGGCCCTCCACCAAAAAGGCCCTATCAGCCACTCAATCTTGTTTGCATCAAGATGCCTCCAGCTCAAGACCCACTTGTGAACCGTGATTCCTCCCATTTCCTGGCCATGAAGAAAATTTACTGCTGGCCCCTCTCAGCAGTGAATCGCCACCTCCCTCTGCGCAGCCAGCTGTCACCTGCATGACTGCTCGCTGCTACGCAGTCATGAACATGAGGTTCCAAGGGGTGGAAAATGGCACTGGAGAGCTGAGAGATGGAGAGGAGGGGAGGGCAGGGGATTTGGGGAGTTCAGCTGCAAATCCCAGAATTCGCATCTGTTCTGCCCACCTTATGGCACGTGCCCTGCAAACCGCCGTGCCCTGAAAAGTCATGCAGCCTACAGCTGGTCACGAGGGCACAACCACAACATACATCTGAGGTTGGGGCTTCTCCAGTTTGGGAAGGGGAAGTGTTGGGTCACGTATCGAGGGTAACGAGGTCCTTCTGAGCACAGAACTGTCTCCATAAGGACTCCTTTGAATCCACAGCCCCGCTAAACTATCTATTCCCGCTTACAGGGCTGTGTTGCAACTGCTTCCCTGCTCCATGAGTCCCCACCAAAAGTAGGGGTGTCCCCACCAGCAGGCAGGGTATGAGGCCACGCGAAACAGCCACTGCTCCATATCCCTGGGCCACCCGCATCCTCATCACGCTGCCAGAACTTTATCACAACCTGAAAAATGTGGAAATCCAGGCTATGAACTTAATTCTTATCTCCTTTTGCTGTACCACTGGGAGACGTTCTGGATCAGAAAGAAAATGGTTTGAAGGTGAAACACCTGGAAGCATCACAAATCCTTCCCCTCTTTTTTTTGTTTGCATTCTCCTATTAGAAAGAAGGGTTAGCAAAGGTCAGTTGGCCTCCCTCACCAGTGGGGGTGATGCAAAAATGGATTCGCACTTATAAGATCTCCCTAGGCATAACACGCTGCTGAAAATATGATAACACTTTTAATTATATTTTAATATATCGTATGGATTATATTTTTAATACCTTAAAAAATAATCAGCCTGAAAAATCCCAGCTAGCAAGGAAATAAATGCAGGGGACAAAAATATTAAGATATTAAAAGATTTTTCTCATTAAAGGCTAAATAGGTCTTGTTTTTAAATTCTCATTAGCAGGAATGCGTATTAGAAAATAATCGTAAAAAAACACAGGGAGGCACCTAGTTACCTGAATGGACCTCATTGGGATAGCTTGTCCTTGCTGAATAAGAGTAAAAAGCGACAGAATTCCACCCAGTTTTCTCCACTCGATCTTAGATATGGGGAAATGCTCATCCAGGGGTGTTTCCTCCAAAAAAGCGGAGGCAGAGAGGGAACCCTCCTGATAGCGGGGCTCGCATCGCAGGGGGAGGTCGGCGTCCGCACGATGGGAAGGAGAGCATGCTCGGTTCCCCTTTCCCTCCGATCCACGGGCTGTAGCGTTATGGTGGAGCTCACCACCACCACCCACACCAGAAGGGTGAAGGCGAACCAGGTCACACATACTCCTACAGCACCAAAATGACTTTTTTCACTGTTGTTAGACTGGCGTTTTTCAGTTCCAATGCCAATTAATCTAGTACTTTTCAGAAACACCACGACCCCTCTTACTAACACACGGGATGAAGTTTGGGTTTCCTTTAATGGGAAGCGGAATGGCTCACTCACTGCTAAAACGGCCAGGGCTGAAGTCAGATCCGTCTGGGCAGACCCTGCAAGAGTTTGCATGAAAACAGCGATATTATCGATTAAGTCAAGCCTGCTTCAAATGAAGGCGCAGAGGCCTTTTTTTTTAGAAATGGGTGAGGATACAGGTGCAATTCAAAGCAGTTCCCTTTTAACAAAGGCGTCTGAGCTCTTCTCAGGTCTTATTTTGCAAACAACGACAAAACGAACCCTAAAAACAACCTCGCAAGGCAGCGGATCTCCTCTGCTCCCGATGGCCTCCACTTGGCATTTCATGCCAAGACGCCAGTTGGATTCCAGGGAGCTGGAAGGAGACGGAGCTCGCGCTCGTTCTCCTCTCCCATGCTAAGGGCAGGTAATTATCTCTGCATTCCTGGAGGAATGTTACAATAAATATGGCTGTCATTTTTCATTACTGCATAGTGAACAAAGGGAACAAAGAGAACAAAAGAAAGTGTGGTTTTGCCAACCTGGGCTTGCATATGCTTTTATATACGCAAGACATAAGTAGAGGGGGACAGTTTATTGCTATTATTCACTGTGGATATACCAATCTGGGTGAAAGTCTCAAAATTTACCAGTTTTTAAAACTAATTAAAAATCATTCACTGGGAAAATCCTTACCTCCTACTTGCTGTCCCACCATCAGGGCTGTTGGCTTAAAATGGAAATTACTTGGAAGGCAAGAAATGCAATCATGTCTCCCTAACTTCTACCCTATAAAGCACAAATGTTCTCTTTCTCTTTTTTTTTTCCCCCATTTGACCTCCTCTCAGTAGCGGCTAGATTTCTGAATTTATCTTGATGACCATTGTCTTACCATGATGGAAAATACGGCAAAGGAATTTGTGTAAATACAAGTACTTAGAAAATGTGTGTGTGTGTTCGTTTCTTCCCTCTATAGCCATCTTTGACTCTTCTGTTTCAATGCAGACAAGACAAATTAAAAAACTGTCAATATCCCTATCACTGAGAATATCTACTCTGAGACACAGCCAGCTCAGAGCCCGTCTCTATGCCTGTGTATTTTTTTGCAGGGTTCCTAGGTGTTTTTACTGACTAACTGAACAGACACTTTGATTTGCCAAACTGTTATTAGAGAAAAAAATTAGAAGGTTCGCAGTGTTCACACTGACTGCAAAATTATCTCCCGAGTTTGCAGAAAGAACAGTTTGCACTCATCTGTCTGAAGTCTAGCAGCAAATGGAAAATTACGGTGTAAGCAAAATTTCCCCTGGCAACTGTCTACGTATGAAACATCAAACTCTGGAAAGGACTGGAAACCACGTAGGTCACAACAGATCTAGTGACAATTCATTTTTGTTATATCCAAAATCCTATACTCACTCTTCCATGCTGTTTTCTACAGCTTTTACATCTACCTTGCAAATCCCTTCCTTTGGCTTCTCAGCTCTTGATGGGTATGGTTGTACCGTCACATTGCCTACCCCCTTCTCCACCCCAAGGCTCTGGTCCCTGATGGTGTCCCATGCTGGTTTGCTGCCAAGATCCAGCTTAGAGAGACCCAGGCCCCAGCTCTTTGCTAATGTCTGCACCACAGACACACTTTGAAATCCCTCTCCCCACAGCAGCTCTAAAACTCCAGCCCAGAAGGTCACACAGCCTCAGACTCCCTGCACAACTCATGCCTTTAACCGCTCTCCACAAGTCCACAGCTGTCAGGCTGCTGCATGTTCCTCTGGTATTTCAGGTCCAATGTATTGAAAATCAGTCATATTTTTATACACACACACACATATATATACAAATCAGAGCTACAGTGGCTCCATATGAGCCCAGAGATGACCTGGAAGAAGCTCACCAACCCCAGAAGATACTGGTTTCCATCAGTGTGGGCAATCTGCACCAGCTCGGGGTGAGCTGGGTCCTCTCCCACCACTGCACATGAAGGCTGTGTAGACCCATATCATGGGGCTGATGCTCAGCAGCAAGAAAGCTTCATGATGGACATTTCTACAATGTATGCAAAGGTGCAGACACATCCAAGCTACGTCCTCACCAGCTTTAGCTGTGGTAGAACAAAGCTGAGGGATGTAACAGGATTAGTTCCTGTACGGCTTCAGGGAGGGGTAGCACAAAATTTGTGTAAAGCAACTGCAGGCCCATCTCTGTCTGAAGTGTGGGAGGCAAGTAACTGGAAATTGGCGAAAAGAATTTTCTGAAATAAAGTACATCAATGAAAAATGAGATATTTCTGATTTGTCACTCTCTCTCCTCTTCTCCGGTCTCAACCTGTTCGCTCTAACAGGCACCTTCTTGTCAGTCGCCACAATGACATCAATTGAGTGGGAGTGCAGAGCATCAACATTACTTTCGAGAACAATCCAGTTAGGGATGGTTGCTCTGCTGGTAATATTAGAATCAAAACATTCAAATGCAAAGACAGAGAGGCTAACAATTCAATTTGCGCCGTGAATGCTGAACAGCACATTAAGTAAATCAGTTCAGATGGCTCTGAGTCGTTCTTGTTTAAAGCAGATCAGAAACAAAATTTCAAGTCCTGTACCACATCTAAACGCTAGAGCTGAAGTGCTAAAACATTCACTATTGATATTTTTATTTTTCTGCATTTAACACAGCCTATCAGTCTTTTACTGCTGCCATCTTGGTCCACAGGGAACTGCTGTGGTCCCTTACAGAAATATCAAGTTTACCATGTGGTTACACCTCATGTAATGGGCTGGAAGGAAGACATTGTAGGGATGTCAGTGTTGTTTTTTTCCCAAATATTCTTCTGTCATAAGATCATCCACAACATAATACACAACAAAGCTTCCAGCAACAGTTTGCCACTTCCCCCACAGTTTTAGGTACAGATTCCCAAAGGACTGTGAGTTTCCAAAGTTGCACATAGCCATCCCAATGGTTTTTGAAGAGTTTTAAGCGAGGCTGGTACCTAACCACGGCAGGTTATACTAATGCCAGTCAGGACCTGGAGGTGTTCCCCCACCTCTGACACGCTGCCTTGAGTCCTTCAGCGGTGCAAAAACTCTGCACAAACAAAACATGTGCATAACAACTTTTTCCATAATGAACCTAATCTTGGGAGGAAGTCTCAAAATGTTCCTGGACTCACTCTTAAACCCTGGCCCATACGCTCCAGGGGTCTCCACGTACTGCAGTAGGATATATATGTATATATATAATACTGCACATAACTAGACAGGCTGGAGACTTGGATGAGAAAAAACCACACAGCAAGACCTAGCCCAGACTGTAATTTTATAGCTGAAAACATCTCTTTCCGAAAACTTGAGGAGATGGGAGGAAAGCCCCCAAAAGGGGGGCGGGGCGTGGAGAGCGCGGGGCTGGAGGCAGCGCAGCCGCGTCCCCACGGTGCTGTGCGCCCCCAGGTAGGGCTAATTAGCGCTTGTTGAGCACCGCATTAGCCCAGCGATACAGAGCTGGGGACCCGCGCTGGGTTCTCCCACATACCCCAGCTTGCTTGGAGCTACACTGTGCCACTTGCAAATGTTGTAAGATTCATTAACCTCCCTCTGCACTCCCCAACTACAGAGACAATATATCAGGACAGAAAACCTGCATCAGCAGCGAGACAGACAGGATGATAATTTCTCACCCATTCTCCTCCCCTCTGCTCTAACACACTCCAGATAATCACACCCGAAGGTAGATCAGACAGGGACAAAATTAACTGGAACTAGAGCTCGGTCCTCACACGTTTCTTGCTTGTATCTACACAAGGCACCGCGACCCGTCCCCATCCGTCACCTTGTCCGTACGTCAGCCGTACCAGCTAACGGCCCACCCTCACCACGCCACGCGACCCTCTTCTGCTGGTAAGCTAAAAGGATATTGAGACATTAACGGTGATGTTGTACCCCATCCTCCATCGCCAGGCACGCAAGAGGGGCCGCAGGCGATTGCACACCTGGTTATCCGCGTCCTGGGTCCATCCCCATGCAGGCGTGGAAATTCAAAGTGTGTTTTCCCCCACGTCTCTCTCTTTTTCCAAGACTCAGGAAGTCAGGGCCTACCATTTAACCATCTCTGCAGTGCTGCTATTCAGTTGTATATGTCTTAAAGGTATGGAAAATATTCTTGAGAAAATGAGCGTGGTAATGAATTCTGTATTTGTCTTGATTTTTTTCATAAATGACCTTTCGAAAACTAGTTTGCTTTGGTCAAAATAGAACCTCCTCATTTTTATGAAGGTTACTGGGAATTCTACTGGTCTGCTATGCTTTTCTGGACCTGAATTAATAGTGACTAGTTTGACACACATTACTTAGTTTACCTAGGCAGGGTATTACTTTCTTATCTAACTACATTAATTGATTCTACATCACTTAATAGCTCGATAGCTTATCAGGTTACTTCACTCACTAGACAAGCTAAATGTCTGGAGGCAATTAGAGTGTCATTCTCCGTAATAACAAGTTTCTTTGAGAAGTTGCTGATGAGGTTCTTTATTACACAGATTATAAAACGTATCTTCATACTGTTACAAATATAGGTACAAATTGAAATTACTTACCAGGAGTCCCACTTCCCTAGCAACCAGGCAGATTTTAGGCTCGTTTTAGGAAAGGCTGTTTTCTCCCCTTCCTCCCCCCTCCCCAGTGCTCTCTCCTGCCTTCCTCGTGATCTGTGTCCAATTTTCTGTCACTCAGAGGTGATCTGCGACCACGGAGAATCTGTCACCACGTCCCTTGCAGTTTGCCATTCTCAATGCTCAGTTCATTTCAAGGATGTTACCTCCAGGGCACCAGGGCTCAACAGCACCGTTTAATTATGGCTGCTCTTTTCCTTGGCTGCCACTTACGTGATAAGTGCAGAGCCAGAGAGGAGCTCTTCCCGTTCGCATTCCCGCATGCCGACAGCCGTGCCGTACGGGAGGTTACGCACAAATTCCCAGTTTTGCCCTAGCAGAAGACCTGACCGACCTGGGCTGTCTCCCACCCCATCCCTCCCACCGCAGCTTTGGGCTTCAACTTAGTTACCGGCTTCGTTTCTCTCCCATATATCTGAAAAGCCATTAAACGTGTTTGACCCTGTGCAACCCAGCGCCGTGGATGGAGAGCCCTCTCTGGGCATCCCCCAAATACACTCTGGTGCCCAACAGAAACCTGAACACATTTTGCTTACTGCTGCATGCATCCAAACAGTATGCTTCTTTCCATGGATTAAATTAATAGCATTTAAAATTAAGTGGAAGATCATTAAATTCATTTGTTAAGCCGTCTACAAGGCTGAGTTGTACGAGGGAAAGAGCCCAAAGCCAATTCAACTGATTCCCACTTTTCTGCAATCCCCAAACCTATCTGCACTCCACAAAGCCTAAATCAATATTTTCTTGTCCCAAACCAGTGTCCCCCTTTTCGAGGGGGAGGAAAGCGAGCAGAGGGGAAGTGGGGGTGAAAGAGGTGGGCTTTGGGCTCTGGTGATCATCAAAAAGAGAGAGTTGAGACTCCCAGCGGTGGTCCCCCGGGCTGCCGCTGGCTCTGTCCCCCTCGCCTGCCTCTCTCCGCCCCGTCAAAGCCAGTGCTTTAACGCTAAAAATCCCTTTGCATTACCGGAGCGGTTTGCATGCCTTTCCGTGAACGTGTTAGGGAGGCTCCTCCAACTGTCAGAGAAGTGACAATTTGCCACAGTGCCTCAGGTGGCAGCGGTGCAGGAACAGTGGCCCTGGCTCTCCTCCTCCCTCGCAGCTTTCCAGTTGCCTCTGGAGGAGTTTGAGGGGGTAACAACAAATCCCTGCTAAAAGACACTCCTTTGTGGCACGTCCACGACTCCAGGGCTGCTGGACCTGGGGTAGTGACAGTCACAAGCTGGATGGAAAACATTGCTAATATGTAAAACAACCATTATTCTTAGATTTTTTTTTTTTTTTTTAAAGCAGAGTTTTTAGATAATTAAGATGCACAACTCCAACTTGCTGCAGGGGACAATGTATTATTTCTGTTCTTCCCCTCCCGGCAAAGATGTGAACGCAAAACCAGCCATCCTTGAAGATGCCAGAGCCATGCTTGAAGGTGACGGTCCAGCTGCAGGCTCGGCTCTCAGGGGCAGCGGTCCTTGAGCACTTCTAGACCTCGCACTCTTGGAGGTGGGCGCAGGGGCTCTTTGCCCCATTATAGACCTGGCTGAAGTGCAGCAGCTGCAGAGCCCTGCTGCCAGGCAATCCCCAACCAACGTTTTCAATTCTTTGCTTGAGTGCACTGAATAATAATTAAAAAAAATAAAATTCAAAGTGTTAGATTTCATGTTGATGAAAAGCACCAACAATGCAAGTCCAGCCTCTCCCACCCAGACTTTAAAAACAGTCAGCCTGGGAATGGGGCAGAAGCATGATTTTCAATGGCAAAGGAAAACCCTTTATTGCGTTTTTTCTTCTACCTATTCTAAATGTTGCTGCTGTTTCTCCTGTGACCAGGCAGGTGACTGAAGCTGCCATTAATTGTGCTGTTTCTTCTGTTTCTTTGGGAAGGTTTTGGGGCCACTGCTGGAAAAGCTGCAGGAGCTATGGGGAGACGGAAAGACGGAATTAAGGCAGAGGATATTTAAGTATTGCTTGTGATCATGGTTTAAAGAAGGAGAAACCCTGCCTCCCTCTGCAGAGGGAAAAGTCTTGATCTCATCTGGGTTCCTGATAAATGTCCAAGGGAGCGATGGCTTTTCCATCCCATGTGGAAAACCAGGAGCCCTTGGCTGCTGGGATGGGGAAGAAGAGGAAGGCAATGCCAGGTCCCATCCCAAATGCTCAACTCCTCCACTGACATAAGCATCTCCATCTTGATGCACATCACAAATCCCACGGCTCCCTTCAAACAGCAGCTCCTCTAGGCTCAAAATTTGGCTGAGCAAACTGTGTGTTTTGCTTTCAAGTCCCTGATTCTCATCCACTTTTTATACAGACACCCTCCCGTCTTAGAGAACAAAGACACAGCACAGAGCATCACTGGGAGATGTTGTCCTGAGCCAGCAGCTCCTCTGCCCGGTAGCTCCCCATGTCCAGGGCTCGGAGCCTACAGGAAAGTGCCTGCAAGACCCAAAAGGAGCCTCCAAACTGCAGAATCACATTTCTGTGCAATCCTACGTGAACCCCGCGTCTCTGCAGCTCAGCCCAGTGCATTTGCTCTCTGTGCCTCCTATCTTTGGCGTTTAAGATGCTCAGTAATTTTCAGAGGACAAACAAACAAAACCCTCGCGGTTCGCCTCGAAATAGTGTGCAAGACCCACGGCTAGTTGATATTCACCAGCAAGAGATGTCTGCTACCTCAGAACAATTAGTCTAAAATATTTATCAGAAATAAGTGTTGGGTTTTTTTGTCCAAGTTTTTGAAGTTACGAGGCCTCAGATGGGATTAATGGAAATTTTAATTAAGATATGGAAATAAGCTGCTTTCTCCCTGTCTCTCTGAGACTGCAGGGAGTTAACATTATCCTCAACAGCATGTCTCAACCTGCTGGGGGAACCATTTGCAAGATGACTTTGTTTTTAAGTTCACCTTAGACAGGGTGTTTAGCTGGGAATTTGACGTGAATCTCAAGTCCCTGTCTGCAAACACCTGCTCTGCCCCGAGTATCGCGCCCGATCCCCTGCTCTCTCGCACCACGGGGGCAGACAGAACCACCAGCCCCTTTCCCGCTGCAGGGAATAGCTTTCCTGAAGGAGGGAAAGGGATTTAAATCTTTTGATGTGTTTTCCAACGTGCATCCTGGCCACCTAGCTGACCAGCTTGGCTCCATTCATAAGGAGAAGATGAACAGAAAGAAGAATGGAAGGGGAGCAGCTGAGGAGCCCAGTGAGGACCAGGGGGCTGCAGGAACCAGCCCGGGAAGAGCATCCCAAGGAGCAGGGCTCTGCTCCGGAGCTTCTCCAGGCTCAGGTGGGACCCTGAGAGGGTTGGTGCTAAAGCAGAAATGAAGCAGTGATGATCTGAGGTCTGATCGGCAGTGCAGAGCTCCCCTGATTTCATGCAGCAATTATGGTGCAAGCGCCCAACGCCAGCAGAGTTTCCCCCTCTTGAAACACCGCTGTTACCCGAGGGAAAACGTTTATTTTATGGATGTTCTCCCTCTTTACACCACAGCACCGCTAATGGTGCGAATGGAACTTTTTTTGAAGGTGAAGGATTTTGATTCAAGCCTCGGAGCAATTTTGGCCTCTTGTTCTTGAAGACTTCATTGGAAATCAGGAACCCACGTATGCTGAAGAGCTGGATTTTCGCAAAGAAGCAGAAATTGTGACTTACATGGAGAGTGTTTCTCAAAATGCTGAGGAAAGGCGTCTGCAGGAACTGCCTGGAAGCTTTTCTGCGTTCTCTTCCTCCTTTCTCCCTTTAGTCTGTATAGATAAATCTCACTTTTCCCAGTCTAAAGATGAGGGGAAATGAAGCACATAGGCATCCATATTTTTCAGAGAGAACTGTATTTTTTGGATGCTCGACTTCAGAAAATGATGGCCTGGCTTCCAGATGCACTAAACATCTGTATTTCTAGTTGACCTCAACAAGAGAAAAAGTTTTAAGAGAAGGGTGTTTTAATTCTGTTTCCAGAGATAGTGAAAAGTATCCGATAAAAGTATTTCAAATTATTCATACTATTTTGCACCCTGTGGGTTCACACTGCAATTCCTACTGAAACGCAAAAAGTTGTTTTATTTATGGGAAACAAATCTCATTCCCAAACCTGTTAAACCAATGGAAGCACTTCCAAATGCACTGTGAGAAACTTATTTCATGTGAGGATCACAAAATAACTTACGAGCATTAATTAATCAAGTACTGAGACCTAAACATGAGCAATCTAGGCATTTCTATACCAAACCCATCTTACTGACAAGGGGCGACTAAAAGGCATGAAATGACTCGTCCAGGGTCACAGATAAGTCCATAGCAAAGCTAAAACTGAAATTCAGGAGTTCTTTTTCTCTTTCTTCCAACCCAGAGTCTCTCCTCTAGCATTGGGAACAAAGGAAAAAGGAAAAAAGGAAAAGGAATAGATGTATTAAGGATGCCCAGATGTTCTTGACACAGAGGGCATAGGTCAAATCCAAGATCCTATTTCAAAATCCAGAGAAAATTACCTTTCCAATGACATGTGGCGTGACCTTCAACTCCTAATAGCCTAGGAGCAGTCCATTTCTGAACATTTGGATCATGCATTTTACATTCAGGATCTCTAAATCATCTCTTATCATTTACTTACTTCTCTCTGATAATGAACACTATTTTTCTGCTGTATCTCTCTTTTTATGTGGGCTGCACGCTGCACACTTTTCAAAAGCACATGAAAAATCTCAAAGCACAAAACCTGACATTTAATGCAAGACGCGGGTATAGCTGCTGATTACTGCTTGCCTGGATGTTTTGTACAGAATGGGCAGACAGACTGCAGCAGGCTGGAAGGCATTAAGCAGAGATGATTTTGAGGGGATCTCAACCAAATTAAACTTTTTTTTCAAGTAAAGCCCAGCAGGGGATAACAAAAATTAGGGTTGGATTTACTAAAAATGAAGTGCTCCGGTGATTAAAAAATGGTTGGCTGCAAAATCCCAAACTGCATTTGGTTGTGAAACAGCACCAAGACAAGATAGTGTGGCTTTAATAAATTGTGTTGCTAATTACAAATATTTCATAGTATCTCCATTTGTACAATAAGGATGGAACTGTTTAATGACAATTTATTAGTGCATATGCACTGACATGGTGTATTTTAATCTTCTTTTTCTTTCTTTCTTTTTTTTTTTTTTCCAATTGGTTCTTCCAAATAAGAAAAAATGATAATCGTTATCTAAGCTCTTGACTTCCCTTGACTTAATTGCGATCTAAGCCCACTTCTAATCTGTACAGATCACAGTTGCACGATTTGGAGTTTAATTTGAACCCCCGGTGAATACATGCTCAGAGGCTGGAGGGTTCGTGTGTGCACACATTTGTGTGCTCAGTGTTTTGAACATACCCTTCCCCCCCGCCCCCAAAAAAAGCCGGCAGAAAAAGATCTCTATCTTTTCCACATTAGCACAGGCAGCATCTGCCCACCGGCCAGTATTGCAGCTTTCTAAAGGATCAGGATTTTCCCCACAACTCCGTATTTCATAATATAAATAAAATGAAGAGCCTTTGAGGAAGAACACCATAATTCGGTGAGAGTGGGGAAGACCGGAGCAGTTCTCCTGTGCCTGCTCCACCGAGGGTGTCGTGCCCCTGCGCGAGGGAGAAGATCCCTTTGTGCTTCATGTCTGATACCGCAAAGCTGGCTAAGAAATCTGGATGTCTAATTCTTATTAGAATACTAACTTGAGATTTTTCTTACACATCTTCACCTCACATGTGCCTCAGGAGGATTCCTCCAGCCATTTAGAAACACTGGGAGGGGAATCTCCATCTCTGCATCGACACGGCTCAGCTGGGGAGAACAGGCAACGCAGATGAAGTAAGGAACAACGTACCTAAAATTTGAACCAACCCTTTTTTGAAGCTCAGGAGAGAAGAGCTACCTATTTTTCCACCTTTTTGATTATTATTTTGAAAGCATCTGCCCAACCTAGCCCAGGCTGAAAACCCGAAGTGCTGAAATATCTCCGTGTTTGGTGGCTGTCCCCAGATAAGTGCAGAATGGGCTGTGTTTGTCCCCCTGGGAACTGCAATGCCCGCAGAGCCAAGGAATGAGCTCAGAACAGCTTCTCCCGCCATGGAGGAAAACCATCTCTCTCTTACTAACTTAAAAGCAAAGCCACACACACTCTGAAAAAAATATTTGCTGTGCTTGTAGCTAAGATTTAGGTTGATTACTGCTGAAATAAGACTTCCACAGTTTTAATTAGCTACAGGGTGGGGGCCTAGCTCATTACTCTGAAAATGTAATGATGTTTCCGCTTCCACAATCAGGTTCTCCTCTTTACGAAGGGGCTTCTGGCATATTAAAGACGGGCTGTGATCTGGCCACGCCACATCCACCCCGGCTGGACCAGTTTGGACCTTGATGCGGGACTGTGGCTGGAACCATCCTCGGCGCCGGTCTGGCAGGGGCACCCCCAGAGCTGAGCCAGGTTTGGGGCTCATCTTGGTGCTGGATTTACACCTCTGTTGTCCTCAGCTGGATCTTGCAACCGTGCTCCAGCCCTCCGAATAGCTTGCCTGAGCTGAACTCTTCTTCCAAGAGCAGATCCTCAAACCCTCCTGCACAGTATTTTTATCCGCAGTATATTCAAGGTCATAATGAGCTCAGAATTATCCTCACCTGAAATGATGCATTGTCCAAGCTTTCTCCAAGCACGCTCTTACATGCCTGGAAGTCCCAGTGCCCGATGATTAACAACGAGTCCAAATGCGGACTAAGAGACAAGCAATGAAAAATGTCCCCGCAAGACAGGGAGGCTGAATGTGAAGAAACGAATCCCTTTAAGGTGCCCTAAGAGTTACTTTGAGAACCATGATAGCTCCATTAGTTGTAGCTAAGGTGCCACTCCGCATTTCATGCTACAGCGAAGTTTTAGTTTGACCAGCAGTGATTTGCACAACTTGTGGAAGTTTCTTTCTCAGTGCTGGCACATTAAAGAAAAAGGCTATAGGGCGCTGCAGGCGAGATCCAGTATTTTGTTGTCATGTACGATTGCCTATTGACTGTGAAAAAGCAAATAACACAGTCTGAGCTGTGCAAGCTTTTGGATACCTGAACCCAAGCCTGTCTTGCTGCTAAAAAAGAGACCCTTTGGTAAGTGTTGGTGGGATCCCGTTGTGCCTGACCCCAGAAAATGTGTCAGACTCTCCCGGTTAAGAAATAGGGTGTCTGTCTTTTAACTCAATTAGCAAACACTGCCAGCTCTGACAGTCCCCAGCTCAGTCCCCAGGCTGTCAGCTGCTGGTCCAATTTTAGTTTTGTGTACTGTCTAGATAGCAAATTTATTGATAAAATATGGTCGTAGGTGTAAGAAAAACTTGGAGGATCCGACACAGCTTCTTGAACCTATACTTATGAAGACTAATGTATATCTTGATGAACTGGTAAATGCATCTTTCTCTCCCTGAAGGTTCATGTATGTGAAAAAGAAAAGTTGGCTTGGGCTTTTTTGTTTGGTTGGTTTTTTTTTTTTTTTTTGTCCTGCTGCAGTCAGTGCAAAAAAAAATACTGGAAAAAACAACATATAAATAACTGTTACTATGACAGTGCTAAGCAGACCCAGCCCCAGAGCAGCACACTGTTCCACAAGTGTTTTTCTCAGCTTAAAAAGCCAAAAACTACTTATGGAAGAGTTTTGCCCTAGACATTACTGGGCACTAACAGATGCAATTCCTGCCCTGCTGCACAGACAGCTGATGTTGTGCCAAGAGACCAGAGGTGCGAGGGAAGAGCAGCAAAGGGATCTGCAGGCTGGCAGCTGGGCAGAAGCGTGACACCATCCATAGGAATCTTTGACTAAGCTTTGCTTTTCTCATTTACATTAATGCCAAACATATAGTACATTGCAGTAAGTTAGCCTCCAGTCTAAGTCCCGTGCTTCCTGCGGACAGAGGTCTCTGAAAGCTCAGAGTCGGCTCAGAAGAGATTCTGGTGGACAGATTTTGCAGAAGTTAGTCCCCAAAAATCTGGATCTTGTAAGATCTCAGACCATGCAACTCTGAAGCCAATGGGATCTGTGGGAGAAGATCATCTCAGATAATCTGGACAGAAATAATTGTAATGGGGAAGATCATACCCTCCTGGATCATTGTATAGGTCATTGCACGTGTGGGGACCGCCCTCAGCAAGGGGGAGTGGAAACCAAAGCAGTCCAGGAAAGCGGGGTATGACTCCATGGGACCCTGAGCAAGGGCTGGAGAAGAAACAAATTCCCCTAGCCGTGTAGAGGTTCCCTGAAAATAACAATATAAGTCCTCCTGGAGGACTGTGAGCATTGGATGGGAGGGAGTTACACCAGAAACAGCGGAGATGGTGCAGACCATGCACAAAAGCAATGGCTCTCCTTCCCAGAGAAGGGAGAGGAAGCAGTGATCGAATCCACCAAATCACAACCCATTTACACACAGGGAGGGGAGCAGGCGGGACTGCTGGCTACGGAAGGCAGAAACCCCTCAGAAGTGGGAGAAAAAAATGTCCTCGATATGCGGGAAGAGAGGGAGAGGTCAGACAGATAACGCTGCTGGCTTCTGGTTTGTGGCTCTGGTCTTCTCATGTCCTATCTGACTGTGCTTGACGTGAGCATGCCCTCATTATTTTAATTTAACTATAAGTTGTATAAAGTATGTTTTCAATGCCTAGTGCCTTATTTGGTAGAAGCAAAAGGTTATGAGCCCATAAGGGGGAAAAAAAATCAATAAATTACAATAAAAGTGAAAGAAAAACATTTCTCTGGCAAGCAGCAATGCAGCACCAGCAGGAGAAGCAGCCGCAGTAAGGGGGGAGAAAAGACAGGGGAAAAAAATAAACAAGATGTCTCATTTGAAAAAAAAAAAAAGAAGAGAATTTAAAGCAAAGCACATGTTTTTGCAGGGAAGGAATAGTGAGTGAAAAGAGGACGGTTACATGGAATAAAAACACCGTAACCTGACAGGAGGTTTTGCAGAGCGGTCGTTCCAGTGACATTCAGTCCGAAAGCTAAATAACACAAAATCCACCCCTTCTGGAGTCAGACACAGTGAGGTATTTCAATCTTACTCCTTGCATGAGGATATACCACCGTCTCTCCATCCCAACACCCTGCCCGTCCGAGGTCGGCAGACAGGTACAACCAGGCATCTCGCTCTCTGCCAGCCCTCCTCCTCCTCCTGCTGTGTCCAGGAAAGAGAAGAGCATCCCACTGCCAGGCGCTAGCCGTGGATGGCAAAGGGAATTTGCCATCGTCATTATTCTGCTGTAATCATTCAATGGCACCCACCCCAAAAATGTGACTTTTCAAGGAGAATTGGGGTGTTTTTCAGCCTACTTGCTCTGCCTGAGTGCTGCAGCCTGGGAAGAGTCCTAGATTGAGGTTAGACCCTAAGGACCTGATTTCCAATATTCCTGCCCGTCGGCCCCATTCAGAAAGAAACTTCTTGTCTCACCGAAGTCGCGGGCACGGGAGCCGGGATTAGGCAGGAAAGCAGCGCTGCCTTACCCCTCTCCTTAGGCTTTGGTGTTAACGAAGTAACACAGATGCTACCGCCGTGTCAAAGGTGAAAAATGCACTTTATCTTCCTCATTGTGCTATTGAGAGAATTCCAAAGAAACGTGTGCACGTCTATATTTAACTCTTGTTCCTTTTTAAAAATAAATAAAAAATAAATTATTCAGCTCATACAGGCAATGAATATAGGCCACGGAATCCAACACACAGCAGCAAAAGTACTCCATTATTAAGTCTGTAATTGCCAAGAATTAATTTGCTAATTGCATGCAACTAATCTGCGTCCTTTTTGTTTTATATCAATTAACAGAGTAATTAAAAAAAGCAATCTTCTTGATAGTTCCTCACTGGCAGACTTAGCCCAGCAGAGCTAATGAAAGAGGGCCACCCTTTAACTAACCTCATTAGTATCTCTTCTTTTGTTAAACATCCTACAAAAAATAGTTAATTTTGCTGCATGAAAGTCCTTGATGTTAGACTGCTAATGAGGGGGCCACACCGCTCTGATTCCCTGTTTGTTTGGAGAGTGGCTGTGCTCATTGCAAAGGGAACGCGTGTTCCCTGCCTCACTGCCCTTTCAGGGATGGAGAACCAGGTAGACAGCCCGAGCCGCGTGCTGGTTAGAGGTTTACTGATATGAGCAGTTTCCAAACCCTTTAAAGTTCCCTCCAGGTCAAAAGATGAAGTTTGTTTCATGCTAAAAAAAAAAAAAAAAGCCATCCAGAGAAGACTCGCCTGCAAGAAGAGAGCGGTCGGGTTACGGCTGTTTCTAGGTTATGGTCTGAAGAGATGCTGCTCTGACAGCAGAGCTGGGGAAAAATAGAAAGACGAGTTTCCAGCTACGGCAGAGATGTTCCAGGATGTAAACGGTCCGTGCAGGGAGCAGCCCGGTGTGGCTCCGGCCGCCTGCGCAGGCTCATCCGAGGGGCGGCCAGGCGAGTGTGTGCGGGCAGGAGCTGGGAGACGCAGAGACCTGCTGGGATTTCCAATGGCTTGAATCTTCCACTCGTTACCTGCACTTCTGAAACCCTCTGAGGACCTCTGCTCATTGGCAGCTCCAAGCTTTAAAAATGCCCGTGCACAAGGGGAGCACAAGCACTCATCACAGATGCTTTTCTAACACGTTTCTGGCTTCCATCCCCCTACCACCTTTGAAGGACAGTGGTGCACATGGCAGGGATGTCCAAGGCATTTTGAAGGTGCTGGGTAAGGGAAGAGGGATTCGGCAAACAGAGGGGACTCACCAACAAGGAGGAGAGGAGAGGAGGACGGGTGTGCGGCTGTGCCTGTGTCGCTGTGATTCAGGAAGGAAAACCTCTGCTCTGATTGCAGAATAAAACATACTTCAGAGTCCTCTCACCTGGTTGAACATCACGTAAAGCTCCGTATGAGGCCTCTGTAAGTTCAGCTGGGCGCTGAGCTGCATTACTGTAGCCTTCCTCAGAACTTATGTGCTTGGTACTGCCCTCATTCAGCAGGATAAAAGCCCAGAAGTACTTTTTTTTTGCCATTGTAAGAGATATTCTGTAATATTCTTTTGCCCAAAGGAGAGCTCGCGGGGAGAAGTGCAGCACCACAAGCGTAGCAGACATGCACCAGTTCCCAGGGCTGTGAGCTCTTTTATTTTTCTTGCTTTGGTTTTGGAGTCTGCTGGGTTAGGAGACCCCCGTGCCGGTGGATGTGACGTGGACATCTCGTTCCTGCAGCATGTAGTGCCGCGGTGGTGAGGATGGAGCTGGGCCAGGCGGTGACTTCTTGGCTCAGGTTTAGCTCCACGTCAGTCCCCCGCATCCCTGTCAGCCTCCTCTGAAGGTGTTTGCAGCTCATGTTCTGCTTTTCCTGATCGCTCCTGGAGCTGGAAACCGTCCTTGCTGTAATGAGACCTTCCACCAGGAGGCAAGTCAGGCTTCACAGCGGCACAGCAAGGAGTGGAAACGGCTCTGGCCGAGAGGGGTCCCAGATGATGCTCAGGTGTCAATGACACCAGGAATTTATCCCTGAACACATCAGCTGAGACTTAGAAATTTTTCCCTGGGTTGGATCTCTAGATTTGCTCAGTAGATTTACTGAAAAAATTGTCAGAGTAGCAGGTGGCAGCATGAGCAGTGTTTTCCTGCTCCAGGGGCTGAGCTTTGTCAAAGGAGACTGAAATGGGTCTGTGTTACTCTGAAAGGATAATCCGAAGCCCAGGCAGATTCAAAAACCTCCTCCCAAGTGAGCTCGGAGCCCAAATCCTGGACAGAGACAGAGAGTGTTGTGTTTAGGAGCTTTTTGAAAACCAGCTCTCCCTTCAGACTCTGCTGGGTTGGGTGGATGGTCCCCACCACATTTAAGGGAGACCTGCCAGTGAGATGCTGGACCCGATCCTGGAGCTCCTCAGACACGAACCAGAGCTCATTTCACCATTCTCCTGCCTCTTACCTATGTCTTCAAGAGGTGCCCTCGCAGGTAGCCTGAAACCCTTCTCTCATTCCCATGTGAAAAGAAGGGATAAAACAAAAAATAACCCACGACTGCTGTTGCTATTGGTGCCTTTGAAGCAAGGGCTTCTTTGCACCGGTGAGAGCCGAGAGCTGGGCATCAAGCTCTCCTGCACCGTGCTCCATGCCCTGTGATAATGTATTTGTTTGACTTTATTTTGACCCAAACTCTCACCCAGATACTAATTACAGCTAAGGATTGAGCTGACTCACTCCCTGTGTCTTTGAAATAGTGAAAACCGCTCACTTCTGTTTAAAGCCATCAAGATTTTCTTTTCTTCCCCCAGTACAGGGATGTCTTGGGACCCCGGGGATGGCAGTGCCCGGAGCCGTCTGCCTTGGCTTCCTGGCGTGGGGAACAAATGGGAAGTGAGGCAGGGGAGGGAAGCGAGGTGTTACCACCAAGGGGGAAAAAAAAATGAAGAGAGAGAAAAAGAAAAAAGCCAGATTTATGCTTCAGCCATTTCCCTCCGTAATCAGCTTATGTTGTAGAGTTAAATGAACCGATGGGGAACTCACGCAGGCGGATGGGGCTTGTCGGCTAAATCACCCGCCGGTGCGAGACGAGCATGTGAGGATGAGCGTGCGAGGGTGGGTGTGCGAGGACAGGTATGCAAGGGTGGGCATGCAAGGAGGAACATGCAAAGGCGGGCAGGAGAGGGTGGGTGTGCAAGGGCAGGTGTGCAAGGGTGGGCGTGCAAGGGCAGGTGTGCAACAGCCGTCGGTCGGTGGTACACACGTGCGTGCGGTGCACCCAGGGCTGGCTGGTGGGGGCCAGCGGGGGCCCATGGCTCGGCGGGTCTCCACCGGGCCGGGTGTGAAGGAGCAGCTGAGACGAATTGCAATACCTCCCACTCCTCTGCCCATTTGTTTCTTATGAATGCATAATGAATGCTAATGAATTCCTCACTTGGGGCATATGGTTAAAACATATAGAGCCTAACCTTGCTACAAAGGAGAAAGACCTTGATGTTACAAGATGGGGGAGGGCCCGGAGGAACCCAGCAATTCGTGAGCCGAGCTTGGGTCAGCGGGACTCATCCTGCTCCAGCCCAAGGTCTTGTTCAAAGGCAAGTGCTATGGGACCTGGAGGGGGAGAGAGAAATTACACATTTTCCTACTAAAGAAAAGGCAAACATATGTCCACAGATGTGTCTTAGAGACTGAGAGTTGCCATGAGGTTAAAGAAAAAGGATTTATCCTTTTGGATGGTGGTGGAGACCAACACAGCCACACCAAAGCAAAGCAAGTGGCATGCTCTGGCCTCAAGGACCTTCCTGTCCTCACCACCTGTCCCTGCTGCCCCCGTGCCCCTCTGTGGTCCTTCAGTTGCATTCAGCTTTCCAAACATGGAGGTTTAGGGTTATTTTAGACTCTGTAATGTAACCAAGTCATCCTCAAGGGACTGGCAGATATGACACAGGAGCCATGAGTAACCTCCACCCATCAGTACTGCAGCTGGTGACACATCAGGGCACCTCCAACGGCAAGAGATCTCTATGGTCAGGCTACTGAATCCCAGCCAGCGTGTCACCGGCGGGTTTAGGGGCATTATAGAAAGTCACTATAGGCCTGATGGTGTCAGCACAGGTTGGGACCCTGCAACAGAGTTCATGGTTCTGCTTTGGGCTGACGGGTGAGCAAGAGGTTTGTGAGCAGATTTCTGCTTTCCTGTCTAGAGATCTCAGGTGCTTGAGCCTCACGGGTTAGTGCTGCAAACCCCGGACTGTGTCCCAGCCTTTCATAACCCAATATATTTGGAAACTCCTGAGAGACTTCTTTTTTATTCGGAAGAGCTAAAGACTTGATTCTCCGGACAACTTTGGATCTAGTCATGAAGTGCTGCCTGTACCCCAAAGAAGCAAAGACTTACAGATGAAGATTTAAGCAAGCTAGCTTAGATACCTGCAAAAACACGGATCTCTTTACTGGGCTTTACTGGGCAAACTCCTCCTGCCTGAGTTTTGGGCCTCCATACAGCTCTTACCGCTCTACTCTCAGTCCCAAGCCAGGCAGCACTAACTAGCTCCAATATTCCTTCATGGGTTGCTGTCATGTCTGTGAGATATCAACAGACATGCACCCTGATGGCCTGTCCCCAGAGGGTTAGAAAACATCAAGAAAATACTCAAGGACTTTCAAAGTATTCAAAAAAATGTCTGAAGAAACTTTCACCCACAACAACAATTCTTTCAATACCGAAGACTGTCATAGACCCCTTTGGAAACCTGCAGGAGGCAGGTTTCTGAGTGAGACCACCTCTCTTGAAGAGCTGGGGGCGAGCTGACGTGTCAGCTGGATGCTCCACCATCAGCATTAGGGCTCTGACCGCTGTGGGTGAAGGTTTGTCTTTCTCTTTGCTATTTTCCAGCTAACTTTACGCACATCCTCTCCCCTGAACTGTCGCAGGAGCAATCAGATGGACAATTCTGTAGCACTTTGAGGCGTTGCTGTCCTTTGCTGTCCATCTCGTGCCTTATAATAAGAGCTGAGATTGGTCAAACAATGTAGAAAAGCAGTGTTTGCCATAGCTTGTGACTGCCAATTTACCAATGCATTTCCGAGAACAAAGCAGCCCAGGTACCTCACTGAGCAAGCGGTGAAAAACAGCAGAGCGAGCGAGAGCTGGAAAAATTTCAAAGTCCTTCAAAAAATTAAAATCTGAAAGCCAGCCAAGTCCCAGCAGCCGAGTGGAGGTGCGAGGCATTTAGTCTCCGGGGTGGGCAAAAGCAGCCGACTGCCGTATGCAGTGTGCATCAACACCTCTTGACACTTATGAATATGGGGCTGGTGCTGATGCCCACTTGGATGAAAGAACAGAGTGAGATTGCCAGCGCCGAAGTGGGTGGAAGGGAGGGATGATCTGTAGCAAGATGTTGGGTTTTCTTTAACCCTCTCTCACACAAAGAGCAGCCCATGCACCCGTTCGTCTGGCGTTGAGACGTGGAGGTTTAACGGCCGCAGTCATTTGGGCGCGGGTTAACTGAAGGATGGATCTGGGCTAAGCCCATGGGAGAGGATCCGTACAGTTGTCTGCGTGGCCGAACCACATGTGGACACTGGTACTTGGTGCTGGGGGAAAAAAGGTCCGATGGATTTCTTACAGCACTGACTTGATTTCTGGAAATGCCTGAGTTTGCTGGGAGCTGTGGTTGTTGAGCAACTCTGGAAACTCAGGCCCTTTGCAGCTCCCATGGTACTTCGCACACAATTCAGCAGCAGCCCCTGACTCCTCAAAAGCAGGGAATCACGCTGCCTTTAAGTTTCCAAGCCTTGATGACTTCTTTCTGTAAGCTCTGAGAAGACAGTGTGGTCACCTAAAATAGCTCTGCAATAAAAGATCACGGCAGGAACAAGATGGTTTCAGTGAATGCTGATAAATGAAGGCTCAGCTTGGAACGGGTTTTAAATCCTCACACCCTAAATACAAACGTATGTAGGTGGGGGCCGCTGGCGTGAGGACTTGGGTCATGGCAGCCTCATCAACAGACAAAGAATCTCTTTAGTTTGAAGTCTCTTTCCCTTTCAGGCTTTGCAGTTGTGGGGTTTGGCTTTTGCCAAATCCTAAACAAAACAACAAAGTAATGCCAACCTGCTCCGCTCTCCTTCCTGCCCCTCCTTCTGCTCCCCTTGAAGAGCTCCCCCAGCAGAGCCATCCCACTATAAAGCCTTCCCCGCTCCCCCAGAGCGGACGCGGGAGCTCACCCAGGAATACTCCTCTGCTACCACATTTGCATGACAGACGGCTCCTTTGCATTATCCACCGCTTCCCACAGAAGCCCCCTCCATCCCTCAGGCATCCCGTGGGGATATCTGCTGTCGCAGGCTGCTTTCCGCCCCCTCGCTGCCCACCCTTGCCCTCACTCCTATGTGCTTCCAGCAAAGCATCGCTCCAGTACGTTGCCCCCACATTAACTTCTACTCATGCTAGCTTTTTCCATAATTTGTATAATTTTTAAGACCTCGGAGATGCAAAGAGTGAGATGGTCCTTCAACACCTGAGGTGATCACCCTCTGCAGACAGGCTCCAGCTTGGCTCCAAGCCCCCAGCCCACCCCAGCAAGGGGCTGTGGTGGACAGGAGGAAGACCGGAGCATCTCTCCAGGAGAGATGCGGTCCTTACCCCAGCTGCAACACGCACCGTGCCTGATACGTTGTAATGACATGAAAATGAATAGAATAAACTGGCTGAGTGGCATTGTTATTAACCTTTGTTACCTCAATAAATCACACCAAAGAGCAGCAATTACTCCTGTTTCTGACAAATACTGGTTACGCAGCGGATTCCCCCCTTGCTCGCAGTCCCGTGCCCTCTCCCTCACTCTCTTTCACAACTGGAACCAGGAAGGTGCAGTACATAGCACAGTATTGAAAGGAATAGGAATAATTTAATACCAGCTCATACAGGCACATAACAGATAAGATGGGGCTTCCATGGCACCCATCTACTTCACTCTTAAACCATCTACTTTACTCTTAAACAAGGCAGTGGGCTTTCCAGGGGCTCAGCATCCAGGGTGGTCCCTAAACCCAAATGCCCAGCAGCACTCATTCATCCCTGCCTGCACAGGTACGGGGACGTGCACTTCTTTTGCATCAAGCTTTGGAGCTCAGGAATTACTGAATGAAAAGGCTGGAAAGTAAAATTTACCCTCTTCCAAATTCTGGTCCAAGGTATGAGTCAAGCTTTTGGCCCCAAACCAGGACCAGCAATCGGGCTTTCTGTGTAGCACAAACTTGGCCTGGGTTTTTGTCACGCGCTCGTGTCAACACCAATATGGGTTTAGGAGTTTGATGCTGCTCCCAAGCCAGCTAATTTCTGAGGTCGGTGCCACGCTTTCAGATCGATAAATTCAGAATTTAGTCAGCACAAACAGCCTGGCGGCCGAGTGCTATCCCTGCATATTTAAAGCTATCTGGGAAAAGGACCTTTCAACAAAGGTATTCAATGAGACTTAAAAATCAATCCTCATTTGAAGAAACTGGCAAAGTATTGTAGCAACCGTTGTTAAAATGCTCAGATTAATAATAAATCAGAGTTGACAAATACTTGTTGCTTTTTTGACTTTGTGGATTTCTTTTCACTGAGGACCTGGCTGTAAACACGAGAGTTGAAGGCATGTTTCTTTAAAGAAAGATTCAGAATTACAATTCAATAAACTTTGAAGGACATCTTGTAAACCTGGTAGAACACGTATATTTTATTTGTTCATATTAATTTTTCTTTAGAAATCCACAGAAGTCACTTTGGAGATTTTAAACAAACGCCTGGGAATTTCCAAAGTCACATATGCTGTGAAAATAGTGGGGTTATAATACCCAATATCCAGTCCTGAAATAGTTTGAAATGAGAACTGAACAAGTGCTCTGTGGCCAGAAATAGCTGAAGTTCGGGTTCTTCCTGCAGAGGTAAATTTGCCCATGCAGCACGTAGTATTCACTATTCCTGCCTTCCCGTTACTGTGTGGATGCACCGTCTGCGCTAACACCCAGCTCCACGGACCAGAAAACACAGAAGCAGCGCTGGGCTGGTGACCGTGCCGGGTGAAACCTTCCTTTCGAGATTGCTCTGCTGGGCTGCATTTGTTTTCCCATGCTTGGATTTTCATTAATCCAGCATAAGATACCAGTCTCCGATATCAGCACCCTTCGGTCCAGGACCAGTGTCCCATGGCTATAGGTGCTAGACGAACGCAGAAGACATAAGGGTGGCCCGAAAGCATGGGTGACCCTTATGTCTCTGTCTGGAAGACACCGAGAGGAGAATAAATATGATCGTGTGAATGCCCTGAATAAATTTCATGGCGATGGCTTATCTCCTCTGATATCATTTCAGCGGTGTAACGGTGCATGGGTTTCACGCAGGGAGCTACAACTGGTCGGGCCAGCGGGAAATACTCAGCTCTTTCTGAAGCAACTGCTCATCTCGGTAGCTTTGCTCTTGCTAGATCTGCAATGAGACCCAACCTTTGTTTTAGGTCAGCTTGAATCTAATTTAGGGAGGAATCTTTGTTGTATGGATGTCTTTGTGACTTATGTGCTCGGAGTTGATTTTACTCCCCCAATCTTATTACGGACTTATTATAGAGTGCAGACTGCTGCCGGGTCCACAAGGGTATGGGAGAGGTGCCCTTTATTGCTAGCGAGGGGTACGTGTGCGAAGGAAGAGAGAAAGGGAAGCAAACCGGACATAAATCACCCAGAATGCCAGCCAGCAGAGCCTAAAACCCAGGGAAAAGCAAGATTATTTTCCTTCTCTTTTCCAAAGAGCAGAGGATCTGACCCAAACTCTGGCAGCGAGAATGGAGCTCAGCAGGCACCAGGCGTGCAAGAAGCGGGACAAGACCTCTTCCCAGCTCACCTCGGCGACCTAGTTTTGGCACTTTCATTATCCTAAAATCCTTCCTCTCCTGCCTCCCGCACTGCTTCTGAAGAAAGGAGGTGGGATTTTGTCATTTTGATCAGTGTGAGAGGAGTGGGGCTCGTCTGGGGACAAGGTGGCCAGAGCCCACATTTCCTCCCCTTTCTTTTCCGCTGGAGCATGCGACAGTTTGCCACGGGAGAACCGGGCGGCTGCAGGAGCAAAGTTGTAAAAAAAAAAAACAAAACCAAAAACAACCAACCCACCCAGTCCCACATCACAATGACTTTTCTCAGATGATAAACATAATAATAAAACCCCTCCTAGTAGCCAATATGATGCTAATGCTTCTTAGCTCTGTCAAAAGTGAAAACAGCTCCTTGCTGTCAATTACTGGAGGGACAGCTGGAGTCTCTCCTCTCACTGTCAGGATGCAGACATATTGCATGTCATCGAGAAGGTAACAAATTCACCAGGACAGCATCACCATCTGTCACCAACAGAGACACCGCCGAAACAAAGGGTCAGGCTTCGGCGCGGAGCTCGGGCCTGATCTTACACCGTCCTGCTCCTCCTTTGGGGGGAAGCGGAGGGGCGCAGATGGAGGCGGCCCCCAAAGCCCCGCGTCCGTCCCGGGGATACACGGGGGACTTTGGGTTTATAAACCAGAGGGGACAAGCTTGGAGTTTTGAAATGATTGTTTTCGCCGGCAAAGCTCCCACTGAAGCCTCCAGACCCTGCTGATGGGTCTGCTTTAACACCGTCCCTCGCCCAGTTCCCATCTCCCAGCACAATGTTTTCCAGCGCGACCTCCTTATGCGCGGAGCATCTTCCTACGCGCACGAGTAGATGCGCTCGGGCTACTCGCAGGAGTAAAACAACACCCACGGAGGGCTGGGGGACCAGGCAGTAAGTCGATTTGTTTGGGGCCAGATGGTTGATTCCCCACATTATTGAAGTCTGACTGCCCTGGATCGGCTCTCGTGAGGAGATGCTCGCCCACCCCGGGAAGGCGCTTACGCTGGTCCAAACTCTACACATGATCTAAAACCCAGTAAAATGACAAATAACTCTGTGATACATATTTGAGGTCATTTTCAGTATTTAACCAGCTCTCCAAAAACTTCAAAAAATACTCTTCAAAAAACCCCCTTAATTAATAATGCCATTTTTTAAAAACATGTTTTTGAAGATGCTGTTCAGGAGAATAGTGTAAATAAAGTAAATAATTTAAGTGATTTTTTTTTTCTCTAGCATACATTGTTGTGCTACTTAAAAATAACCCACATAACTCCATTCTTTCACTCAAGCTGAGGCTTACTTCCAACTGATGATGTGCTAATTATTGCGAGAGCAAAGTTTATTTTTGACAGAAAAATCATCGTACTTAAAATCACGTCGAGTGCTGAGACTTCGGATGAGTCTGAAAGGAAGATGTTTCTGCAAAACTAGCCCAATGTGACAATGCAACATGTTCACGTAGCTCCTGTGCTTATGGTTCCGTATTAATTTGGGATGCCCTGTGGCTGCTGGCAAGTGCAGCACTGTGGGGTCCAGCTGACACCTGGGGATACCCTTTGGGTTTCCAGAGTCGGATGGCAGCTTTCCTGTGTGCTATCAGTTGCAAGATCCAGGACTCACAATTTATATTCTGAAGCATCTCAGGTTTTATTCAGAAGTTAGCTCAGGAGTCAGTCTGGTGACAGAAATGAAGTTACCTGGAATTAAATAGCACAATTCAGACTTTGGCAGTCATTTGGGCGCTGCTTTGCTCTGGTCCTGCAGGACTTCCCTGGAAATCCTGCCTCCCCCCTGCTCTATTGCACAGGAATAATCCAAAATAAGCAACACTGAAATTTGATCTTAATTGGAAAATGCAGCAAAAAAAAATGGACTTGCTACGGGTCTTTCCTGACTTGCACAACTTCTGCTGAGATTTACAACCAGCCCACAGTCACTCAGAGAAAAAGATGTTACTGCAGACGTAAGGGTACCTTTCTAACAGGAAAAAATAGCCCACCCTCTAGTCACAGGCCTATATGCCAAAATTCATTTCATGCTTTAGGCTACAATAAATGACAACTGACTACCCTGAATCATACAAAACAACTTCTAAAGAAGTTACAACTGCTGCTCCCCCCAGTCCCAGCACGGTTCCAATTCTCAAACCCAGGACAAACCCCTCCAAGGCGGAGAGGCAGAGCAGGGAGCTGCCAGGCTGCGTCCCCCGTCCTCCCCTCCACCCTTTCCTTCTCCCCCGGCATCTGCAGGCTGCCTTGGGATTTCTCGCTTGACTCTCCTCCAAGGTTATGTCAAGATTGCCGTGATGTGGAAGTCACGGGATGCTGCCAGCAAGATGCTGGAAATGAGATTCGAATTGCGGCTGGCGGTCCTCCCTCCCTCCCTCCTCCCTCTCTCCATCCCTCCCTCCTCCCTCCATCTATCCCTCCCTCCTCCCTCCATCCCTCCCCCCTGCACCCTTCTCCTCTCCCGCAGAGTCAGGAGATGCTCGGGGGAGCTGCAAAACTTCCACACTCAGCCCCATATAAACCACACAAGTGAAAGGGGGAGTTTTATAAACTGGTTTGGGAGAACGGCTCATATTCAGGAAAGGAAAGTGGCAGTTGTTATTCTCGTTAGAAAGGAGGGGATGAACTGGCCCTGCGTTCACCGTGAGCTGGGGGCAGGCAGTTTGGGCTGCGATTGCTGCCTTCATCTAGACCTGCCCCAGTCTCTTCTCTCAGGGAGGATGGAGGTGACCCACTCGTTGCACAATCTCTACAAAACTCACTTCCCTGAACCCCCACCTTTTGCAGAGATGGCTCTTTGGCAGGCTTTTAGATGGACTGTACTCTGCAGCCCTCATTGTTTTAGTTTTACTGGGAATGGCAGACAGCCCAAAAATTCAGTTGTGGTTCCCCTAACAAAGCCTTTCAGGGAGGTGTTTTCCAATTCACCAAGTGACAGCTGCGATCTGGATCTCCACGGGGGTGCTGAGGCCATTTGGGAGGCTATGGCAGAGCATGGAGTTGAGCTCTGAGGTCTCTTGAGCTATTTCTCTACCCTCTGGGACATCCTTCATCCTCATCCCCACATGGGACAACATCCTCCACTGAGCAAATTACCCCCCCCCCCCCCCCCAGAGAACCAAACCCGGGCGGTTTGCTGAAACTTAGAACCTGACCTCTCAATTTGAACACGATCCTGCCTAAAAACAACCTCAAAAAATTCACTTAGGCAATCATATCAAAGAGTTACTCCTTGAGGAGCATCCTGCTCTGCTTTGAAGAAGTCATCTCGGCACAGAAACGCCTCCTTTAGCCTGCAAGTTGCAGGTTTGATGGCATTGAACAGCCGAAGGCCAGGCCACGGGCTTGGGATGCAGACAAGGTTTTAATTCTCTTGTTTGCAAAGATTTCTGTAAACGGAAGCAAATCCTGCCCCGGCTCCCGGCTTAGTTTGCCCTGTGACAGGCTTAGAGCGGTATGAGGGTATTTTATCTTTGTGGCTACATAAGAAAAAGGCCAAATGATCAAATGCTCCACGTTCCCCTCTGTAACTCGGTCCATGCTGGGCGGCTGCCTTCACAGCCGGAGCTTGCCGACTTCCACAAAGCCCCGTGTAGCTATTTTGGAACTAGAGCTGATCTTTATGCATTAAAGCGGACCCAGATTTTAGAAGAAAACTCACATCTCTTTTGAGCTGCTGCTCAGAACATTTTGCTCCCTCCATCGCTCTGCCCGCAGAGCCCCGTGGCCACCACCAGCAAAAGAGAAATGAGAAACCCAAACGCTGCTCCTTTATTAAACAGAGTGGGAAACTTCAAGAGAGAAAAACTTAGCTCGAAAGCAATTTCTGCACTCAGATGTTGTTTGGCAAGTTACTGCAATATAGAGGCTTGTCGAAATACAGCTCGAGCTGCTGTCCTGAGCCTGCGTTTAGGCGGTGCCCCCACACCACAGGCTCTACCAAGCCTCCCCATGTGCCACTGTATATTAAAATTGCTTCTCCCTCCAGTGAAATGCAGCTTTCTCCGGGGTGGAGAGAGCAGCTGATAAAAATGCAGCTGTTTCATTAGTTTGGACAGGGAACGGAAAGAAATTGGAGAGCTACAAGGGAAGCCAGGTGGGAAGAATCTGATCTGAGGAGCTGCACTAAGGAAAGATTTTCGCCTTTGAACACAAATGCCTTTTCAGCATGGATTTTTGGCATTGGTCGTATTTTTCTTGCTGAAACGGTTGTGACATTTCCGTTAAAACTTTTCATTTCAGCTCATGATTTTATTCAGTCCACAAAAAAATCAACAAACGTTCCGATACATCTCATAAAAATCATGCACATCTTTAAAGAAATACATGAAAAAATATCTAAAACCAGTAAGAATTTTGGAAATTCTGGGTTTTCCCAGTAACTTGGCCAGCTATGGTAAGCAATAGGCAAATAGAAAGGTCACAGGTCTTGCGTTATCAAAGATATCTCATGACTAAATACAGAAGTGGCATCTACTTTGTGTAGGTTACAAGTTCTGGGACTCTGGGCCATGGCCCACTTAATCAGTGTTTCCTGCATCCGTTTTATCAGTAGTTACTGATAAAAACATATTTTCTAGGAATGCAATTGTTCAGTCCTCCTCTGTGACCATAATGTATGAGGTGAGCGAGGGGGCAATGGTCCCACAAGTATTTTTCTATACCTTGAATATCCATGATGATAGAAAGTGATGTACGCAATTAAGTGCACTTGTTAGCAATTAACCTTTTTTTTTAGTCAATCAACAAATTAGTTTTCTAACGCATTAAAAGTACCAGAGGTGTGTATTTCTAGGATTTTTTTTTATTATTATTTTATTTTTTCCAGATCATTTCCCATGTCAAGTCCAAGTGACTTTGCTCTACTGACATCCAGAAGACAGAGATTCACGCTCAAGACCTGGGGCAAGATTTAGCGAAGGCAAAATGAATAGATTTTTTTGACATTTCCCCTTGGTGCACTGTATGACCACTTTCACCTCTTAATGAGCAACACCACCGGTCACTGCACAGTGACTGCAGTAGAACTGAAAAACACCCTCCCCGTTTGCCCCAGCCAGGATGGTTCACAGTGAGACGCAGGGAAGAAGCAGAACGCATTTTCTCATGTATACTATGTAAAAGACCAAGTACACAGCTAATGATTTGCCTTAAGATAGTACCTTTCTGTAAAGGCAGCTACACATCTGAAATTTGTTGTTGTATTTTGATATTTCTGTTTTAATGAATCTCAGTTCCACAGGCAACTTTGCACGCAAGTGTGTCCTATTACACAGTCTGTGTTCACGAAGCCTTCAGGGGATGCACAACCACGCCGTCTGATTTGTGCTTTTTTCTTAATTCTCATGGGCAAAATCCTGCCAGTTGCAAACTTTCCATTTCAGTTATTTACGCGCAGAAGCTAGTATGTGATTTTGCAGATGTTTAGAAGAAAAAATAGCTGCTTTTTCTTGTCCCCTAGTACTGAGTTGTTTGTTTTTTTAAAAAAATTCTCACAGACCTAGATGCAGTTTACACTAAAACCCAAAGAGAATTAAATACCTGATGTACTCAGGCAAGTTCAAGAAACCCTTATTACAATTTTGTAAGTTTTACTTGTGGCTGAAGTCCTTTCCTCTCCAACAGACAGGGACCAACCACATCTACACACCCAGAGATGAATTTTTCCTGCAATTTTAAAAATATCTGGGCACCTGAAGGTGCATATGGGCACGCTGTGATTTTTGAAAGCTCTTGAATGTCTTCTTTAACAGCCGATAAACGCCACAGTTTCTGAACATTGCACTAGACAGCGATATGTGTTGTCAGGCAGAGAAGGATCTTTATAAATATGGGCTAATATTTGTAGGGATGAATATAGAAAAATGTAGACAAATTTTCTTCTGAAGATGGCCACTTTTGAAAATGTTATCTGGAATCCTCGATAATTTTAACATTTAGTTTGCTGTGGTCGAGTGTAAAAGATAAAATGGGGGCCTGGCCCTTACTCAGGCTTTCCTACCAAGCAGCTCCACCAAATTAGGAATTTAAACCAAGTCTGAAACAGCACTTTGTCTGCATTTACAGACGTATTGCCCCAGGATAAGAGATGTAATTCTCTGAAATGAAGAAAATTAAATCATTACCCTCTTCACCCAAGCCTTTTTGCTGTTGGAAAGTTAGTTTTGCATTTAATGAATATGGGCTCGTGTCTTTCTAATGAGCATGAGATAGCTGATGTAATTGAAAACTTAAGCAGGGAAAAATCATTACAAGGTTTTTTTTAATTAATTTATTTTGTATATTTGTGTTATGAATGATAGCTACCAGTAGAGTAATGGGGATGGAAAACCACAATTTATTCAACGGGCAATTCAAAAACGTGTGCTGGAAATAGGAGATTCCCCATATTTTACCTGCCTGAAGGAAAGCAGCTGGAAGAGAGTTTTCTGCTGTACTTTCCTATGGTCTCTGGGAGATCCTGGGCATTTCCTTAATTCCTGCCTTCCTCCTCCTTCTTGCTGCTATGAACTCACATTTTCTGTTCTCCCTTTTTCAGACGGGAAGCACCTCCTCTGTCCCTTGTTCTCCAGGACTGGCAACCAACCTGACACTTGGGAAAAACATCCGCAAACGGAGGGATGGGCAGGGGATAACAACTCCTGGGCTGGCATCCCTCCGCCGTCACATAAACGCCTGCTCTCCCAGACTGGGCTGTATTTCAGGCTGGGTTTTTGCCTTCCTTAGGGCCAGGAACTAAGCAAGAGCCTGAGGAAATCCAAGGGAAAGACCATGCTTCTAGGATTGCAGTGATGGCTGTGATCTGGACAAAGAAAGGACTCTGGCATCCTCTGCTCATTGTTCAAACCTTCAGCCCATGTCTTTGGAGGTCCAAAGACTAATGGGACTGATTGTCACTGTGTTCCCATGTATGAAATTGAGGACGGAAACATGCATTTTTAATAATGAAAGGCCATCGAGGGGAAGGGCAAAGGAGGTGCTGGGGAGACAGAAAGGTGGTTCATAAGGTCAATGTGATTCATAACAGATCCATAAATCTCTACCATTAGCTGGCAATGCATTTCTCCATCTCTTTTGATATCTTTCCCCAGGTTTTGATAATCCCCATCATCCCCCTGCACATTTACCTCTGGAGGCCAACCTTCAGCCACAGGCCCATATATCATTTCCAGACAAAGATTTTCCTCTCTAAGCTTTTTATTTTCCTTTGATCTTTCACTAATAGTTAGATATTTTGTGTGTCCTTGCTCTCTCATGAATAGCTTTTCTTGGCCGCCACCATCCACAGCAAAATACCTGTCATTAACCCCACTTTAAAACCCCAATATCATTCTCCTGATAGTTCCTTCCATACCCCTTGTACGAAAAAATTCCCTCCTCATTGTCATTTCAGAGACCGTCCTTGAGATAACCTCTCTAATTTCAAGAAGAAAATCAGAAGAGAGAGAAGGTAAAATGATTCTGAGAAGCGCTCACTCACTGCAGGGAGTTTTCCTGGAAAGCTCTATTCACCTATTCACGGAGGCGGCTATCGCAAGGCATCAGGCTCCACACACCACCTTGTCCTCATGGAAGAAGGTTTCCAAAGCAGCTGAGAGCGCGAGTTAAGGGCATAAAAAGACATTTCTTTGCAAACTGCAGAACAGATTGAAGATTTTACCAGCCTCTGGCTTTCCTTTCCTTCCTGCCAACAGCCGTCAGCGTGCGAGCGCTCCCTAATCAGTTCCACGCGGTCATCCATCTCCTACCTGCAGTCACGGGCAGTTTCAACTAACCTGGCTGATTTTTGCCCGGAGTGGACGAGGGAGTGCAGATACCATCACTCCTACCCGCAGGGCTGGTAATAGACAGCTGGGGAAAGTTAATGTCTTCAAGTAGCATCACTTGATCTGGGAGAGGATAAATGGCTGAAACAGTAGCCAAGGGTTATGTCCTGATCTCGGTGCATAATTTATCCTCAAATTGGCTTTCTGGAAAGAGGCAAGAGTAGAAAAACACCACCGTTTCCAGATAGAGTGAGCTGAGATATAAAAAGGTTGCAACTCTACTCCGGAGCTGGATCTGGACAGCGATTTTTCTGCTCTTTGTTTCCACGAATGCTCAATTTAAAATCAAATGTCAGTCCCGACTGGCTGTTCGGATTAGAACAGACGCATCTGGAAACACGCGTTGCCCTGAAAGCCACCCAAGCTGGCTCTGAAGTTGAAGACGAGGGTGGAATGTTCTTATCCCAGAGCCAAGGCTGTCGCTGCGCGAGCACAAAAGGCAGTTGGTAGGACATCAGCTTGTGGGAGTTTCCTTAGTTACCATAAGGAAAAGTTAAATGTCACAGTCTCCACTGGATCAAATCTACAAGAACGGAGATGATTTATTTGAGCTCAGATCTGGGTTTTAGCCACTGATCTTAATGTGAGGCTGGAACACGGAGTGTGCAAGAAAAGCGGGTTTGTGGTTCCTAAGGCAAAACTGGAGAAGTCAAGGCAGCGAGTTTTAAGTGAGGCTGGGAGATCATGTTCTCCCTGATCTACGATTTAGTTTGTCTTCACCAATATTTTAAGATGAGTAGCTTGCTCATATTAGCTAAATTTAAGTAAGAAATTGTATATCTGAGGAGAAAAGAGGCGCACAGTCTATTGAAGCAGTAATTCTGGTTTCATTCCAGTGACATCGGTGTGATCCGGGCAATAACTGGTCATGGGGGTGTGAGGTGACAGCCAGCATCGGACACACCGAAGGGGGATTTCCACTGACCCACATCTCCCCAGGCCTCCACCACGCGACAGGCAGCACCGCCGAAACCGTGCACCCTGCACTCCTTTCTCTGCTGACCACAAGAGCCTGGTTGAACTGTTATTGGCAATTTAACAAGATGCTCATGCCACCACCAGCACGGAGACCTTCGACAATATTTTTTCTCAGCCTAAAGCCCACCCTTTCAAAAGTCAGCACCACTTTAAAGAGGCAGAGGGAAGGAAACGGCACTCATTAATCATTATGCCACGACAACACTATGGGGTGATTTCTGCTCTACACCTTTTCTCACAATAGTATGCAATTTAATTGCTTTTAAAAGAGCTTTAATGACACAGACCAAAAGCTGATCTTGGCAACATCTTTTCTACTTCAGTGGAATTAAGGACACAGTTGGTAGGTGACAGAAATGAGCAACTGAACCACTTCAAAAAAAGGCAAATATACCTCAAACCTCAGTCAGGCTAAATATGACGCTTCCTGCAAAGGTCCAGTAAAACACTTTGTGTCTATTCTGAATCCAAAATGCTTTTTAACTTTCTGTCTGGCCAATGTATATCATTTCAGGGTGTTTTGACCCAGGTCCTTCTTGTCTATAAGAACCTCCCTCTGAGGGGCAGGTTTTACAGATGAAAAGAGGATGGAGACATAGATTCATGGTTAGTAAACTGAAAACGCAAAATGGATGGGGACACGGATGGAGTGCCAGAGAGTCTTTATAGAAATTAAGAGTTATAGACCGCCAGGTGTTCAAATAAATGTGTGTATCAGCAGATCCAGGCTTTCAGCAGACCACAGCAGGCTGGGTGCTGGTTACACAGTTGGCACTTCACTAGGATTATGTTAGACACCAGGAACTCCTCTGGAAAAACCAGATTATTATGAATGCATCAGATCTGGAGGTGGACATTTCTGCAAGGTCGTAAGTGCTTGGAACTGCAACCCTGTGTGGATATTGCAGAGGGTTAATAGGACGGGGCAGTGTTCAGAGAGGGTACGGCAGGCTTCTTTTATGAGAAAACATGTCCAAAAGTCAGCGAATGACTTGTGTATTTCTGCCACCAACTATAACGGACTTGTTTTAAGAGTGATTCAGACCACTTCTGCTGTCACTGCTTGCGATGTGTGCGCACGTACAGAGTAATGAGTGGGCTTTACCTGCAAACGGGACCAGCCTGTGACATGTGCGCTTCTGGAAACATCTGATGAACACACCACACACAGATTACTAAATGCATCCATGCTTTTATATAAAAATTCTCCAGTGTCAGCATGCCTTTTTCTCCCTGCATGGGATTTGCCACTTATTTGACAACTTCTCATCTTCTGAGATGGCAGTGCTGGACAGCCTTGCTTTAGCACGTCTTCTCAGGGAGGGCTTTACTGAAATGTCACAAGGATTTCTATCTTTTCTGGATTTGAAGGAATCGTGCCTTTTCCATATCATTGCCAGGAGAAGGAGAATTTCTGAGCGCTGGGGCAGGAACAGGCTGAAGCAAAGGCACCACAGGAGTGAGAAAGCTGCCCAGTGCTGCAAGTGGGAGCCAACCCCGTGAGAAAAGTGTTCAGATTTCAGGCTGGAGGCACGAAGAGGATGAAAAATGTCGCTTGTTGGGCAGGAGGGGAGAGAGGAGAGGAATGCAGTTTGGGAATAAAGAGAGAGGCCTCGTTCCATGCAGCTTTGCCTCTGGAAAAGCATCTGTGACCATCTTCTCCCAGCCAGAAATGTGCACTGTGACTCCATCCAACCCACACAACATGCTCAGAGTCATAAGGTTTGCATCTGTTACCATTCACAGTCTTAGCAGAGCTAAGGCCAATTCAGAAGAGCTCACCTTTCTAAGATGATAGATGATTCTCTAAGAGCTATGCAGGAAAACATTTGAGACAGGAATGTACACAGCAAACTTACTGGAAAATCTTTACCTCAATGGAAAACGTTCCTTTGCTCATGTATGAGTGCTACATTACCTTAGATAGCGCCTTAAAAATCCTCTGGGGTCACTTTTCTTAAAGGGGTGAGTTTCAGTGTTGATGGGGCCGCCTAGGAGGATATTTTCAACACAGTCTGTAGATACAAGTGATTCATTAGTTTAAAAAAATAAATAATGCTTTGGAAGTTGCAGGTCATGGATAGGTTTCCCTTTTGAACCAGGATTGGCAGTGAGGGGGCTGACACCACTCTGTGCTGTGGTTTTCCTACCCTTGCAGTCAACGACTGAGGAGAGCACAAGCAACCGTCCCGTTTGTCCCATGCAAAAGCCCCAGATTTGGTGAAACCAGGGAATGTCATTACTGCTGAGGGTTTTATCTGGCAGTAGAGAGCTCTGAGGGCCAATGGCCCAGCCATGCTCCAAAAGAACAAGAAGTAAAAGCTGCTTTTTAGGTGAGGTGATATTTTTAGCTAGAGAGAGAAAACAAAGCAGCGAGATAAGGTCAGAGAGCCGGTCGATGGCAGGAACAGAAAGAGAGAACAGATCTCTCTCCTTCCCAGCTGGTGCCCTACTCACAACAAGGTCTGTCCAGCCGGAGCAAAGCCTATCCTAGAAAATTTGGCCCCATATATGCTAACTTTCTTCCTATGGCTTTTGTTTCATAAAGGGTATTCAAGGCTCACTCTTGTGTCACAGTATTAGTTTAATGTACATTTGTTTTGTATACATTATCTTTCCTATCAAGCACTTCAATATGTCTGAAAATAAGAGATAAAAAGAGATAATACATTAGACACAGTAACTCCCAAAGAGGCTGCCACGGTGTGAAGAACATTGAATTCCCATATGATTATTATATTGCCTTCTTTGCTGCACAATGTTACAGTAAGTAAGGGGATTATCTGCTTGTCTCCCAATATATAGATGGGAATAGAGAAAAAAAAAAAGGAAGAAAAAAGGAAAAAAAAGGAATTGCTTTTGTTTCAGTAGTTCTAGTCTATTTGCCCCCAGGAAGACAAAATCCTGCCTATTCAAAATACTCTCCTCCTGCAGCATCACTCTCTTTTCTCAAGAAAGCACCTCCGTCTGAACCAAAGGGAGAAAGGAGAAAGTAGAGCAAGCTAGGAGATGACCCAGATGTTCATCACCACCTCTTACACAAGTGCCTCCTTTGTAGGGTACCAAGCCTTTAGGTGGACATTCCCCTTTGGATGCTGGTACATACTCCAGGGCTTTTTCCTGCCCTGAGGGTCTGAGCCCTCCCTTATTCCTTCAAGAAAAGTCAGAGAGAAGAGCATCCAAGAAACTGGAGAGAAGGTTAAGGTCCCATAGTAGGAATAAAGCTAAATTCTGATGAAGATATGCATCCATGACCATGAAAAAGGTCCTATAATTCCAAAATATTTCCGAGTTTTTCAGACATTGCCTCGGACGCTAGTTATTGAGAGAAAAGCAAGGGGCAAGGCTGTGCCCGCTCTCTTCCTTCAGGAAAGGACTCGCAAGGCAACAAGAAGAGCCTCCACTTTTCTGAAATCCCACTCATCCAGCTGCAAGGAGGTGGAGCACAGCTGGAGCGGACAGGCCAGCACGGGAGCGGTTCAAGTGCTTGAGCATCCGGACAGCTGGGGCTGCATGAACTCCGTCTACAAAATGTCACCTTGTGCCAAAGGCAAACCGTCGCGGCTGGATATCGCAAGGTAAGGAGCCGAGATCGCTTCCCCAAAGGTGCCCAGCTCCTGCCAGGATCAGGTCCTTTCACCTGACGTGCCATTCAGCCTGGTGTCTGACCTAATAATTAAGATGTCCTTTCTTGTCTATTAAGTGTGGAAACCCTCACCCTCTTTACCCCAAACATTAATTTAGAAAGCAAAATGCCAGAGTGACTGTCTCTCTCGTGTAATTTTTCCCCCCTTCAGATTCCCTTGCTTCTTTTCTTTAGTGCCAGCAGAAAACAATATGGTTTCTTTCATTGTCTTCTATTAAGACTTCCAAGCGAGGGGGGGAGATTATTACTGCTCCGGCATGTGACGACATAATAGGCTCCTGTCCCAGAAAACAAAAGTCTTTGCAAGACGATAAAGAGACAAGTCCTACTTATGATGTCACTGAAAAGACAGTAGTAGAAATAAAGAAAGAAGGGCGGGGGGAAGATAAGAATAAACATCTGTATATTGAGAATAACAATAACATTTGTTCTGCCTTTTATTTCTGAAAGCTGCCTTAAATTGTGCCTTGTACAGAACAGAAAAGATTTTTGTGTGTGTGTGCACAGATGGATTTATAATAATAAAAAAATCCATTGAAATGCAAAGTTCAGGATTTCCCCCCTCCCCCTCAAAAATAAAAAGATCAAATAATTCTTGACAAAGAAAACCATTCCGGTTCTATTTTTTCCTGATTCTTCTCAAGTCCTGTCCCTTTTTTAACCATGCAGAGCAAAATGTAGGATTCTTTTCAAAAGAGAAATGTGTATATTTCTGGAAATATGCTTTAGTTGGTATAATTAATATGGCATGTGAACAGCAGGAATTAGAAATATAGGAACTGATGTGCCTTTAGTGCCAGTACATCTTGGATGATGGTGGAGATGCTCCTCACTCGTGGGCTTTTTCCAGGAGGGCAAAGATGGGAGGATGCTGGTTCGGATCAAGTCAGGGACACGGGGCGAGGATCCCTGTCCTAGAGCCAAGCGGCTGCACCCGAACCGCGCAGAGAAACGCCGTGCAGAAGCGCGAGCTGCATCCCAGCAGCAGCACGGCCGCGTTCACACTGCGAGATGCTCCAGCTTCGATGCTGCGCGGGCAGGACGGCACCCTGCTCTGGCAGGGGGGTTGGACTAGATGATCTCCAGAGGTCCCTTCCAACCCTACCATTCTGTGATTCTGTGACGCACCCCCAGCCCAGACACGGCCACACCTAGTCACAGCAACGCATCACGCTACCAGTGGCCTCCACAGGGACAGTCTGGGTTTATACGAGCATATCTGGGTTTATACCAGCAGTGTTTGTCCCTCTGTTTAGAAAAAGAAGGGGGAAAATATAGTTTTAACATTAGTTTGAGTTATATATTACAGAATCACAGAACGGTTCGGGTTGGAAGGGACCTTAAAGATCATCTAGTTCCTACCCCCCTGCCCTGGGCAGGGACACCTCCCACCAGACCACGTTGCTCCAAGCCCCGTCCAGCCTGGCCTTGGACACCTCCAGGGATGGGGCAGCCACAGCTTCTCTGGGCAGGGCATATTAGTTCGCATGCGGCTTGTTGGCCACTGGTTGCAAGGTGAGATCGTAAAGTGCTCTCTGTTTGATAAAGAGGGGAACCCAGGCACTGCAGGTCTCCAGCAGAGCTGACAGAGGCTTGCCGGGTCTGCGGAGATCCTAAAGCAGGAGGACAGATCGGAGCACCACAAATCACAACCCCGTGCAAGGAGCAACAGCATCGCTTCCCACAGCCGCTGCTGTGGGGACGGCTAATAGCTGTTTCTCACGGGTCGCCTCAAACCCCAACATAATCAGCCTCATTGCATCGACTGCTCTAATGACTATTTCTTGCTCTTGAAGGCGGCATTATAACAAAGGTGGGCATTATTTGATAAATAGAACCAAACTATGCATTTACATCTGATTTACCTACTCATAGCGGGGTTATTCCTAAGACTCGCGTAGTGTTATTAGATGTATGTGCATGTGTATTAATAATAACAATCGTACTTGCAATTAATTTTAAAGCCCACCATCAATCTTTCTTAGAATTCAATCTGATGCACAGCCAGAGGGAAGGGACGTGTGCACTGAATTTCATTTTAACCCTTTCCTTTTTTGCTTGCCAACGTTGGATTTGCGGTGAATAACAAACCACGGCGGGTACTGCATTTCCAGGCCAGACCTGAAGAGTTAAATTTGCCATTGCAGGGAGACCGGACATCATCAAACCCTAAAATATCAATAAGTAAACAGAGGAGAACAATGCGCTCCTCCCTCACGTGACTGATGTTACTAGTGGAATTAGGAATTAACTACAAGATTAAAGCCACCATTCTAATTCATCAGACAAAGCTGGTTATCTGTACAGCCATCGTAAGCAGGTGGCCAGCTTGCTGGCTACCATGGACACAACGGCCAGTATAATGCAAAGTGGACCCGGAGGTAATAATTCAGCCGATAACCCCTGACACACTTATTCAGTTGCTAATTCGCTCCGCGCGCAGGAGCTGTAACCAGCGTTTAAAGATGTGCTATGATATTTAAAGCCTAATTTATTCTCTTTATTAAAAATGATATCAAACAATATTTCACTCTCCCTTTTGGTGAAGATTAACTGTTTATGATCCTTGTGTATTACGTGGGGCCGTAACCATTATTCACGTCAACTGTTTGGCTGGGGCATGAGAGACCCTTTAGATTAATCGTTCGGCGGTTATTTGTTAGGGCGGAGGAGGTATCACGGAAGGAAACAGCCTCAGTTCTGAATCAACTTTATGCCAACTATTAAAAACATTTATTTGAACTTGATTCTTTATAATGACCTTTATATTTTGATGCTTTTTATCACAGGTAGAGAAGTATTTTCAAATCCGAGTGTAGATTTATTCTTAGATGTATTTAACACCCACTCTTCCATAACTGGATTCTTTCTAAAACCACCTATTAGACCACTTTCGAAGCAGCTACACTTCCCAGGTGGCCAAATGTTCTGCAACTTGTAAGATGCATCATTGGTGCGAGTAGGCTACAAATACCATGGTAGGCTACACACTTGGTGGGGGGTTTCAGATGGTCAAGCTGCACCTTCTGAAACCCCCCACCGAGACCTGGATGAGCCATTGGACATCAGTGTTTCCAGTTTCCCTGGGGAACAGATTTATTTTTTCTCCTCCGGACCGTCTGGCACATTTCCTTGTGCATCATCTTCTTCACGCAGAAAGCAAACCTCACTGCTCGTCTGTTCTGGCCTACAAAACCCAGTGCTGATCCTCCAGGTGCACCACAGGTCCACTGAACTAGCCCAGTTGAAAGGAATCATAAAAATCATATAAATATCTGTGGAGTGCCATTGTAACGGCTAGGGAATTTCTAAGGATATAAGGCCATTTCTTTTAGTTGTTTCTTAATGAAACATCATTATTAAAGCAGGTGCCTCCTGTTAAGGAGGTGAAGTTTGAAATAACAAATTGGAATCAATGCAGAAAGAGTAATTAACTGCCCTTCTAAAATGCAACGAAGAGAAGTGAATGGAAGTTGTAAGGCAAGGGAGCACGGCCTGCAAGGGTAAACCAGAACACAACCTCCCCCAGACCCTCCATGAAACAGAAATGGAGCATTAATGGCACAATGCTGCAGTGTGGAGCCGGGAGTGGGAAGGGACGTTCCGACTCCAATTTAGGCACAATCACAGAAGCTGTAAGTGCCTGGGACTCACTTTGGCTTGATGTTGGGCTACAGGATTTCAGAGATGGCTTCTAGCCGCATTTATGATTTGAGGGCACTACGACAGTTAAACTGCATCGCACATCCCGCCCCTCCTTTTCATCCATTCGTATCTCCAGATTCTCTAAATTTTAACCCAGAGAGAGTGCTTTGATTTTTTTTGTCTGCTGTAAAAACCCACCGGCTCTGGAAGGATTCTGCTGGCTTGGCACAAAAGGCGCAGATGTGAAGAGCTTCCTGGGAGCAACAGAGCCGGCTCCGTGGGATCACACAGCTCCATCCCATGCTGCCGCGAGCCTGGAACAACTCTGCAAAGCTCAGCACGCTGCACCAGTGCTGCGGGGAGCAGAATCTGGGCCCCTGACTGGAAACAGTAGGGCAGTAGATATTTTTTTTTTGCCGTAAAGCTAAGCTAGATTTGAGCGGCTCTTACACCTCTGCACCTCCATGGATTTACAGCGGCTGAGTGGCTGCGGAGCAGCTCTGTTTTCCCTTGGCCTAGAGGGGATCCTAATTCAGAGTTAGGGAAAGCAGGCAAACAAACGAGCCAGCAAACAAGAGCCCTCGTCATCCTTCATCACTCTCATCATGCCACAGAGCTTCATTTTCTTCTCAGCCAGAGCAATGCTAGTCAAAAACATTTCAAGAGCGAGCCTGTAGCTAGATAATACGAACCCTGTGTTAGTGACGGTAAATTTGGCTATATAGCGTAACCCTTCAGTCCCATTATTTAGGCCCCCTCCCTTTCTCATTTTGCCATCTCAGTTGTAGGCACGCAGCTACCCGGGCACACAAAGCCACCTGCACACCCATTTTAGAGGTTCCTTTGCATGGGCAAGTCACCCAGAAGAACAACCGCCTCGCTCCTGGCGCTGCAGAGGTGACCACACACAAGCCGATGCTCATCTCATGCGAGTAGAAATTTGATGCCGGGAACACCAGGAGGTTCAGTTTGAGATCTGGAGAATAAAGTAGGTCCCTCCTGCTCCGCACATCTAAAGAAGGGAGGGATCAAACTGGAGCTCCCGGGACAAAGGGGCTGTGGTCAAAGCGCTGGATTTGGGGATTTGGCCCTAGGTCTCTCCCGGACTCCGTGCTTCCCCTCCCCATCTGTGAAATGGGGACAACTGCACTTTCCTGAGAGTACGACAGCTTATCTTGGAAAGCAACTGGGATAAATAGATTAAAACTGTGCTGGTGGAGAGCCACAGAGAAGAGGGTCATGCGCCAGCCTATTCAGACAGTTCTTATTATTAATATGTAAAGCTGTCATACTTCATAAGATCACATCCAATGTAATCAAGAGGATTTAGTTCACTAATATAGCAGCAGTCACACTAGATAAGATTGCTTATAGGGATAAGAGTGTACATTTGTCGCTCCATTTTAATTAAAAAAAACCTTAATAAAAGGTTGTAATGATAAACTGATAAGCAATTGCGTTCTCCCCTTCTCCCAGTAGGTTACTACACAAAATTCATATTGTAATTAGAAAACTCCCATAAGACACCATAGGACATATATCAATGTTGGCTCGGCAGCGGAGAGTTACTGGTCACCCCACTTTGTACGTTCAATTGCTGCTAACTAGATTTTTTTCCCCCCACCTTGGTTCACAAATTATTTTGCCAGACAGGGAACAACCCAGAGTGAATTTATTTAACACATCCTGGTGTTATAACTAAGTGGGAAGAAAATCCTCTCTCCGAAGAAAACTAATTGAAAATGTAAGTAATTCCAGCAGGACAGCCCGGCTGCATGCTCTCCCTCCAAAGGCAGCGACTCGCTCAGTGGTAGCGCTGCTAAACATTCCCCCTTGTTAGCCGAGGCGTTAAAGTCTATCTCTTCCCCTTTTCGGGAGATGAATTATAAAATGGTGTGATCCAGAGCTCCAGCCTGGTTGGATGAGAGGTGCATGTCGATTTATACAACCGAGCATATACGTTCCTGTAGCAGCATGAAGAGGCATGCTGCTATTGAAATTTCAGATCATTTTGCAGCTGCAAACTGTAATAGCAGTAATAATAAACCAGAAGCTGTGCTATCCATTAAAAAGAACCCCCGACACTCCACCGTGTTTGTTTTGCCTCTGATTTTAAACATTCAGCACCAGCTGAACTTCTTGTTCACGACTCATTAAAAATGTCCTGCATCTTTTCATACACGCAGGCTACTGTGTGTACCCAGAGATGAGAGCACAAGACTGGAGGAGTGACAAAACCCGAGCTCTCCCCTCGGTTAGGTGGCTGCCTTCCTGTGAGTTTTGGTGGTCATAGAATCACAGAACGGTTCGGGTTGGAAGGGACCTTAAAGATCATCTTGTTCCACCCCCCTGCCCTGGGCAGGGACATCTCCCACCAGCCCAGGTTGCTCCAAGCCCCGTCCAACCTGGCCTTGAACCCCTCCAGGGATGGGGCAGCCACGGCTTCTCTGGGCAAGGTGGTCCTCTCCACCTTGCTGAGCCTCAGTCGCGCAGAGGGCAGGAGGGAGGTGGTGGTGCCTGACCCACCTCTGCAAGGCAGATGCTTTTCTACCGATAAAAATCTGGAAACTTTAGAGCTGAGTTGTCTCGGGTCTGGCCAGGCGCAGAAGCTGGCTGATGGCGTGCACGTGTCCTGCTGAAAGGCAGCTGTGCGTCTCTGCTTGGACGCGGCGCCAGCCCGAGCTGCGGCACATGGACCGGCTCCGAGGCTGCAGGACGCTCTGAGCTCCTGCACAGGCAGAGAGGTCGATGCTCAAAAGTCCTGAAACTCGACCTGCTGTCTCAGACACAGAAATGACTTGTTTTGGGTCACAACTGCTGGTGTGTTAGATTTTTTGCCTCCCCACGCTGTGTGTGCTGTGGGGTGAGACGTCAGTGCACAAAGCAAAGCCCAAGCAACCTCTGCTGCTCCTCCCCAGCGGAGGAGGCGGCTCCTGCCTTCACCACGGCACGGTTCTGCAGCTTCAATGGAAGGATTCCTCGGCCTCACGAGGTCTCACAAGCATTTAACTTCATTTTCAGACTGTGGAGGAAGAGCAAGATCTGCACCACGGTTTGTGTGGCGAGTCTGAATGCTTTGTCCACGGGAAAAAGTCTGGAGGTTGGCATGAAACCATGGACCTACAGTATTTCTGTAATGGGCAAATTCCTCACGGGGCTTCGTCAGCCCCAGGGCCTCACTGGACCAAGCCCTTGCCTACATCAGCTGGGGTTTAACCCCCAGGCACTCCATGGGGGGTTAAAGATGTTGCCCTCAGTTACTCAAGAAACCTTGCGCTAGAAGCAGGTGTTGGAACCTGTCTCTCCCAAGTCCCCATTAATAATGGCAGTGAGACAGAGCCACGCAGCCACTACTGCAATTTAAAAATCCATTTGCCCGTTTCTGCAGTGACGAACTGGGAAGCCGCCCGGGGCGAGCGGCCGCCAGACCCCCACGGTGCCGCACCGCAACGGGCCGGTCTGTGGTTCCAGCAATCGCACCGTTCTCAATGCTCTTCTACAATGCCGGGCAATTTATTGAGTACGGTCAACCAAAAAAGCTACACGGGGTTTTGTGAACCTGAGAAGAGCACTATATCCCTATAAGAGGAGAGGAACATTTATTTATCAATAATATTTTCTTGCTTAGCTTTTTTTTTTTTTGAAGTGTGCCAAATTAACACAATAATGGCAATGTTGATTTTTTTTATCTCTACTTTTCAGTGAATATGAATGCTCAACTCTGGCAGGGCTTAACTTTGTGTATGAAGAGGGAAAAAAAAATCCTGGTAAATATGTTGTTACTGATTTAAAAATCTATTTGTTCAGTAATTTCTGCTGGAGCCATCATTATCTTGCCAAAGCAGCTGTTGGAATATTAACTAGACACAGCAGTAACAAGTGGAATATAATTAGCACTCCTTGTTCCAGTGAATTTTCAGTTTTAACTAGGAACAATTTGCAATGAATCTCTGTGCTGTTGTAATTAACTTAACTAATGCACCACACATACCGACGACTGTACTGAGTACTGTAGGAAATCACCGAGGGTGCTGCGGGTGGGGCAAAGCTATTGCCTAATTCTGGCCAGCTATTACATACCAAGGATATCCCTCCTTGCCTTGCAGTGCGCTGTCTGCAATTAAAGACCGGCAGCGTATATTTGTGAAACCATAAAAACGAAATTACAAGGGGATACTAATGCCTCACACTTGTTTTCTTCGGGTGTATTTTTGCAGCATGCGCTTTTAATACACAAGTTGTTTCCCAAGCACTGGGACTAAAATGGTGAGGGCAGGAACACATGCATAAAAGCGAGCTTTCCCAAGAAAAGCCGCTCCAGCAGCCCCATCCTGCACAGCCACATGTGCCATTAACTTTTACTGCCCCAAGTAGCTCTTTTGCAACCACTGGCATAAGCCAGAGCAGCCGGAGAGACTGCTGTTAATTGAAACACTATCGCTGTGCTGGAACCCACCAACACGCCAGTCACAGCACGCTCTGGGACGTACCTCCCCTCTTTACCAACACGTTTCTTCAGCCCCACCTCTCTCTGACTTGTTTTTACTCTGGAGGTTGGCATGAAACCATGGACCTACAGTATTTCTGTAATGGGCAAATTCCTCACGGGGCTTCGTCAGCCCCAGGGCCTCACTGGACCAAGCCCTTGCCTACATCAGCTGGGGTTTAACCCCCAGGGACTCCATCCAAGCACCTTCTCCGGACCAGGCTACACTTCCATCATCTTCATGATAATGATGAGCTCATCATGCCCTCCCTGCCAAAGCAAAACCCTCAGGGAAATAGCAGCAAATACAGAAGTCATTTCTGAGCCACTCTGTCTTGTTACCTTTGGAAGCTTCATGGTTAGACAACAACATCTAAGGTTGACCCAGGTACTAAGACACTGTTAAATATGCGGCGGGTTTGGGGAAGGTAGAGCTAAAGGCTTGCTGTTTCCTCTCTTACCCTCATCTCCCAGAAAATCTGGTATTGCTGGTGGAGGAAACCTGTCCCTAGATAACTTTATCCATGGTAGAGACTTCAGCACAAGGTGTCTCCACTGAGTGGACCTAAACTACGTACAAGGAGAACACAGAAAACGTTAACTCCACCTGAAAACACTTTTATTTGCCCTCTCCGTGGTCAAGTTTGCAATCTACTATAATATGATCAAGTGACCATCCTCCTGCACGTGTGTATATGTGACTCCAGCAGTACAGGTAGGGCCAGTTCATTGCTGAAGATGATCAAGAGTTTCTTGCAAAATATCATCACACAATATTCTTCAGACTTCAGCTCCTGGAAAAGCACATGGTAGAATCTCAGCTTTCCAGCTATACTAAAAAGGAGTAAGTTGCTCCCCAGACCTTACAAACCATTCAAAAACTGCCCCTATGTCTCAAACCAAACAAAAGAAACTAAAAACATCTGGATTTTTTCAGGTTGGAGTCTAAGACCAGCTTTTTTGGAGCCAGTAGCATGAGTTGCAGCTTCACTCAAGATTTTGAATACAAGGGTGTAGACACTGCTGTCATCATAGAACCATAGAATGGTTGCAGTTGGACAGGACCTTTAAAGACCATCTAGTCCAACCCACCTACAGTGACTAGGGACATCTTCAAGTAGATCAGGTTGCTCAGAGCCCCGTCCAACCTTGAATGTTTCCAGGGATGATCACAATTTCCAAGTGCAAACCTCTGGAAACCCAGGCTCTGCAGGCAAGATGTTGTCTCCTGCCTACAAAAGCATCTCCCTGAGGAAGATAGAGCCGCAGCTCCCCACACGTATGGGCTGGCCGAGGCTGTGGACACCTTACGCACACTGCGAGTACATGAGGGTAGCCAAGATCATGAGGCTGTAGGCACTGCTGGGGTTAGAACAACGCTATGTAATCAACCAAAATAACCATCACCCCCAGTGCCTTGCACCAGTTCCTCTCTCTTTGCCCCAAACTATGTGCTGTTCGGGGCACAAATGGCTGGGCATGGTGTGGTGGTGGGACTGGGTGTCACATCCTGTGTGGACATCCGTGAGGTAGAGCTCCATGTGATATACCCATAAGGCTCACAGGTGGCTGCCTCTGCTTCCTCATCCTTGTACTCACAAAAAATATTAAAAAGTTATCTTTTGAACCGCTTTACGGAATAAAACGTGGAAAACTGCCGTTGTCTTTGACTGCATCAGTGGGAGAATCAGCACTTCAACCCTGTCAGCGCTGGCACTGCTGACCAGGGCTGAATCAACGCCGCGTCTCCTTCCATGGGAGATGGCATGTAAATTAAAGGTGTTAAAATGTCTCCTCTGTGGCCTTTTCGAAAGGAAACCGCCTTTTACAAAAGTTAGTTTTGAATGAAAAATTGCAACAATATTTCAGTTTCTAAATTTTCCACCTCAAATTTCCATTTTTCTCTGAAGCCGTTTTTGCCTGAAGAGCAAAGGGGCGGGAAGGAAACCAAAGCTGAAATGTTTTTGCAGAAATTTTTTAAAAGGTTTTTTTTCCCCCCAACATTTAATGTATAAATAACTCATTTTCAGCTAATACTAGCCCACACAATTTTTCCCTGGATAATAACTACTTCTTCTCCTTCTTATGAAGAAAGACTGAGGGAATTGGGTCTGTTTAGTCTGGAAAAGAGACGGCTGAGGGGTGACCTTATCAATGCTTATAAATACTTAAAGGGTGGGTGTCAGGAGGATGGGGCCAGGCTGTTTTCAGTGGTGACCGGTGACAGGACAAGAGGTAACGGGCACAAACTTGAGCATAGGAAGTTCCACCTAAACATGAGGAGGAACTTCTTTCCTGTGAGGGTGGCAGAGCCCTGGCACAGGCTGCCCAGAGAGGTGGGGGAGTCTCCGTCTCTGGAGACATTCCAAACCCGCCTGGACGCGTTCCTGTGCCACCTGCTCTGGGTGACCCTGCTCTGGCAGGGGGTTGGACTAGATGATCTCCAGAGGTCCCTTCCAACCCTATGATTCTATGATTCTCCTCCTTATCCTCCTTCTTCTCCTTCTCCTTCTTCTCCTTCTATTATTATTATTATTATTCTTTCAATGGCACATTTTTCCTACCTCTCAATGTGTTATCAGCATCAAGACCTTCCATACTTTTAGTCTCAATAACTGACTCATAACAAGACTCCTGAAATCCTATTAAAGATGCTGACTACAGGCTAAGGACCAGTCTGTGCGTGTAGCACTTCTGAATCAGGACAACAAACAGATCAGATTCGAACAGTCCCGTTTCTTTAAATGCTTAGCATGCTAGGAAGAAGAAATTAATTATAAAACCTTGACAGCATAAAGATAAAACAGAAATAGAACAATAAAAGAAATCAAATGGGAAATCTGCTATTTTTACAAGCAATTGGAGTGCTACAAGTAGTGAGCCAAGCTGGTACCTAGTCACCAATATGGAGAAAAAAGATTAAAAAGAAGCAAGAAATGTGGTGGGGACTGTGAAGAGCTGCTTTCATTTCTATAAATATTCTCTCTTCTTGCCTGTGCTCCTGCAAGAGAAGGGCCCTGGGAGGTGGTCCATCTTTTGGACACCTTCCTCGCACCTTGCAGAGAGGACGATACATGCTGGTGGGCTCTATCGCAGGCTCCTGCATGGCACGGAAGAGGAGCCAGGGAAGCAGTAGCTCCATAGGGGTTGTCACAGCATCTTTACATCAGGTGCCAGCTTCCAAAAACCCAAAACTAAAATCCCGCAACCCAAAACTATGCCAAGCGAAAAGCCCTTTGTCAGTGCAGGAGACAACATCACAGAAGGCAGCAAAGGGAAAATTTATTAAGTCATGCTGGTGCAAAACGCAATTCTTGACATCTAACTCCTGAAGCACAAGTGAGGTGGGCTCCTCTCATGCTCTTTAAAAAGCATCCCTTCATGCTTTCTTGTCTTTTTCCATTAAGATCCCACACGCGTGGCTATTCATCCCCTCAGCACACAGGAGTCAGATTGTTTGCCGAAGTGATAGATGAAAAATTCATTCTGTTTTGAGGATGTTTAAACATTCAAAGCAGGAGTGTAACTGGCTGCTGGGTAGCCAGCTTCGCACTTGCTCTCCAGCTCCGAGTCTCTAAGGTTCAGGCTGCAAATTCCAAACCCTACTCGTGGTCAAATAAAATCATCAGAAATTTGACTCAGATTATTTAATTATTTTTGCTTTGTTTTTAATAAGGATTTTTCGGTTTATAGATCCATCCACACTGTAGCATTTCACAGTTTATTCTCCTGAGCTTGACCAGGGCTGTTGTGCATAAAGTAATGAAAATCTTGGGAGTCCAAAGGGACACATCTCTCTGTGTTCGCGTGTGTGCGTACACATACATATACTATTTTGAAAAATGAATTGACAGACACCCCTATGAGATCACGTTTGCAGGCTGAATTTCCTACCCTAGTTTTTTCTACAAGACTAAATCAAGAGGTTTATCCTACGGAGGCAAAAGATGTGAATATCTAACTCTTCCCCACCCAGTATGTGCTTGCACACACACAAAGCCAAGGCAGAAAATCACATTGCTTTCTCAGCAGATCCATATTCCACCCCTGCAAAAATGGTGTAATCTGTTTTCCCTGGAACTGGAATTCATGATGTCAGGGATGCTGATGGCAGTGTCAAGAAATCAGCTGAGCCCCCGGTAATGGCATTTTGCACACCCGACTTTTTATTCGTTGGGCTTTATGATTTAAAATCCCCAGTTTAATCTGCACCCACCATCTTGCACGCAAACTGTAAAACACCCACATATCCTGACACAGAAACAGCAAACGCTCTTCACTATTGTCAGCCATTGCTGTCCGAGGCCAAAAGAAAGAGGTCACCCATAATAATAAGGTCAACCATCACCATGGTATCTGAGCACCATTTGATTTAAAGAATGCTGTAAGAGTCTATGGAAAATGTAGAGGCAGCAAAGGAAAAGCACTCAGAGTAACTGCAGAAATAATTGCAATGCAATTAAGATGTGCCACCAAAATGAATATTTCAGATCAGAGTTCGTCTGCGGAGAGGTTGCTCGCGTTATAAAAGTTAGAGCCGTTTAGGCTTGATTAGGCTCTCGCATGCAACTCAGCAGCCAAACACAGAAAAATCAATGGATTTGTATCAGTAAAAATCCTCTCTGAGAGGAAAACCTTGCTTAAAGGGACGTAACCGTCCCCATCAGCAGCTCTGAAGCCTCTGGCATCAATGGGCGGCCAGCACCGCCCAGCATCAAGCTCTGAGGCTGAAATGTTGGCTGGACCACAGGGAAGGGAAGGAGAGGAGGGAAGATGGAGTTGCCGCGCTTTTGGAACAGGCTTTTCACAACCGCCGTCTGCAAGCGGCAGCACCCTCAGCTTAGTTCCTTCAAGTTTCACCATTTAAATGCACGTGGGAAAGAGCACCGAGAAAGACCGGTGTGCTTCCTTTTGTTACCGATGGCTGGTTTGAAAGGATCTCTGTTTTGACGCTAACAGAGCAAGGCAGACGGGCTGTGCTCCCCCCGTCGCAGGGGCCAGCACCGCAGGGAAAGGCAAGGCTCCTTCCAGCAGGCAGTGCCCAGGTTAAGCTGCCCAAGCCCATCGGGGAGCAGCTGCTGCATGAAAAATGATGGCATTTCTGCTGAGAAATAAAGGGAAAAGGGAAGGTTCTCAATCCATCCCCCTACACCCACTGCCTGGCTAAAGCCCCTTTCAACCCTGAGCATCTTCCCCCCACCCAGCGCCGGGGCAGGGACGGGCTCCGCTTTCAGCAAACCAGCGGCCCCAGTGACGCCAGCTGGGCTCAAGGGCAGGTTTAAAATGAAAATTAAGCATGTTTTGCTTAAATGCTTAATGATTGAATGTTTGGGGTGAAGGCGATCAATTCTGGCAGCCCAGAGGGTCCGATCCCAAAAAGCACCGAAGGATTTTGCGCACAAGTTAAAAATCCCAAAATCTCTTTGGAGAAGCAGAGGGGGAGCAGCTTTCGGAAGCTGCGTTTCCCAGAACTGCACCGCAACTCCCAGCTGCAGGATTGTCGCGAGCAAAGACGAGGCTGTTTATCTACTAGAGGCGAGGATTTATTTTCACGAGGGCAAGCGCACCTCTAGGGAAGGCTATTTTGGTCATTAATGCAGCTTTAGCAGGCACCATTATATGTGGCGCTTTGCTGGTGCGAAGCTGTAAATATGTTTAAAATTCTCATGGTTGAGAATCAGGGACGATGCTCCCCCAGCCAGGCCCAAGCTGAAGGCGAATACGAGCACGGGGCAGCTTTGTTGCCTTTTTATGATCCCCACCGTACAGTAGCCTTTGATGTTTATTATGAAATATTATGATTTAAGTGACTACGGTAGTTCATGAAAAATGACCCCTGTAAACGCTGCCTGGGAAACTAGATTCAGTAAATTAGCACGTTCCTTAACATGATCCTCCGAGCTGTACACTGTATCTTAACTTAAATGTGCCTAAACGGACAGTTCAGTAGCCTATACATAAAATCTTTAAATGATTATCCTATTAAGGACTATTATTGGAGTGGTTTAGTCTTGTGCTGTATCATTTATGCAAATGAGACAAAACCTGAAGTTACTGTTACTTTTAGACAAAGTGCAAATAAGCTTTTCGTTGCATATTAATGAATTGCTAATACCACGGCTCTTCCGGACCCATCTTTATGCAGATTACAGTAATGCTGTTTGCACAGTTGTATAATTTGAACTTTTTCATTTGGAAGCGCCTAGACTAAGTTTTAAAAACAAAAGCAAACTCGATACCCTGCAAGTTAGAACAAACAAAAACCCAAATACTCTTCCTACAGAAATACAGAATGGAGGCTGCAGGCTCGGCGAACGCATTCAGCTGACTGTATTTTGTGTTAAATAGATCAAAAATCATTTTTTTAGGAGTTCACTGTAAAACTTAGCAGATCTGAACAGCAGTTCAGGAAAGCATTTAGGAATAGACCGAAACCCATCCGCATATTTGAGATTATTCTTAAATTTAAACAGATTTAAATCCCACTGGTTGCAGTGACGTGTTGACATACGTTTCAGTGCGTCTCGGAAGGAAATATTTTCTTGACTCAGGACTTCAGAGAACACATCTCATCTCCAGACCTCATCATGCAACCCCTTACTCCCAACTCATACAAGCAACCCCTGTGATACGAGACCCCTTACGTCTGTGCAAATTCCTCAGGTATCAGAGCCAAAACTGCAACCAAAAGTGTAAATACTCACTGGCTCCAACGGGGAGAGTATCGGGTCCACAGAGAGAAACAGAGATGATAAACGCGATCGATAATGACTCTAACTTGTTAAGTTTTATCTTCATTGAAAACAAGGAGCTGCTTCCAGCTGTAAGAAAGGTGGGAAAACACATATATACGCTACTCCAGAGAAGTAATAGCGCACTTTTATGTAGCTTCAGCAAATTTGACTCCAGAAGAGAATCAATGTAAGTGCTTGATGGATCTTAATTTTTTTAGATTCGCTTGTTCTGGTTTACTGCTACCTGATATAATAGCTACACAGTCACTAACAAAAGTTATCCTCGTAAAAGCATCTAGTTCATATTTACATACTGCATTTGAATAAATACTAGAAAAACAGAGTCACGCAGGAAGCAAGCCGCTGTTTTGGAAACACCTTTTGGTGCAAAATGGAGGCAGGACTGGCCACATACAGCTCTCTTCCCACCACCTGGTCCCCTGAGAAAGCGGTGGGTTGGCAGAGGGATGGATTCTCTTTAAGAGTCGCTGCCGAATCCAGATTTGTGAGAGCAGCAACACAGCCCGCAGCACCGTGCTGGGGTTTGGGTTCCATTTCTGGTTCTGCCGCTACCCTGACATGCAGGTTGGTGGCACGTTGGCTGCTTTTCCTTCCTCTGTTGAAGGAGATAACAATATTTGATAATAATCCTTTGTGAAATTCTGCCATTTCTAGAGAGGGGAAGCACCGCATTCAGAGAGGAGTACAGTGGTTTGGGTTGTTGTTTTTTTTTAAAAAAGGAATTTACATTCATGGTTACGAGGAAGAAAAAGTCAGAATTTCAAGAGCTCCCATCTTCCAGGGATTCACATGGAAACAAGCATCCCTGTCATTTGCAACCACCAAACTACATACAGCTTACTGGGTTTGAAAGGGTAAGTCCTGTGTACAAAACCATCTGAGGACCTTAACAGCAAAAGCGCGTGGCTCTCCGTTCCCACCATTCACATTTACATCGTCCTGAGGCTGACAAATTATCAGCAGCGGGCACAATTCGGCCAGGCGCGGGAGGTGCGATGCCTGGTGCTCCATCACCACCTTCTGCGTCCACCCGCTTCACCTCAAACCCTCAGATGTTCGTATTTACCCTAGATCACTGCAACCGCTTCACAGCCATTACCAGCTAGTCGGTAAATAACACGTATGTGTCTAAATGCAGAACATACAAATGCTCAAATACATAATTAATGCGGGTTTACCCTTGAGAGCTGTTGTTGGTCTCCTGGGCAAGTAATAGGCCTTTTATTGTTTAGACTTAAAGATCTCTTGAGCCTCTTTTAAGGACGTGCTTTGAGCTGCTAAGAGAAGGAAAAAAAAAACAAAACGTGCACAAGAAATCTATAGGTGACTCCATTGGCAAGAAACCAAACCTGTTATCCTGTCTGCTTTGCCCTGGCAGGTCTTCGTGGAAGAAGACTGAACAACAAAGCAGTCTGGCTGCTTCTCTTGCAGAAGACAGGAATTCGAGTTAAGGATGAAGGCGCAGGTCTGCCCTTGAGGAGGACCCCGTCCAGCCGCTGCCCTCCCTCGAGCTACCTGGGCGCTGGCAGGAGGGCTCACAAACAGCCCCGCAAGCAGGGAGCAGACTCTTGGGGTCCAGAGAGCAGTGAGCACGAAAGGAAGCTGAATTTGTACCAACACCTTAAAGGTAAAAGGGCATTTATGTTTCTTTGCTAATCCTAAGGAGCGTCATCCAAGCCTCTCACCATCCAGATGTGGAAGGATTACACCATAAATTCCTCTGTGGCATCTGGGCAAATAATTTCTAAACAGCTCTGTGAAGCCGTGGTGACCTTCTCCAGCCGGGATGGGCAACCACATTCAACGGGAGAACACAAAGTGAATTCAAGCGACGGTATGCTCATGAATGGGTCGATCCTAAAAACCCCACAGAGGTGCCCCTGTGTCCCATAAAAGCCATTACTGGCATCCTATGCTTGCATGAGTTCAACATTTTCATTTTTGTACGCATAAAAAGTTAAATGTTCCTTACTTTCCACAGCAGAAGAGGCGGGGCAGAGCCCGGCCCGGCGCAGAGGGATATCCCCCCATGGCTGTGCACATTCGTGCCTCACGGCGCTTACTGCTGAAACACTCTTTTATGCGGTTCTGGCATTTATTGATGCTAAAGCCACTTTCTCTAAGCCCACCTTAGTGCATGGTAGCCAGCTCTGTGCAGGGCCAAGGGTGTGAGCACAGCAGTAGCCCGGGGGGACCAGCGTGGCCCAGGGGATTTCGACACTCAGCTCATGCTCATTTCTATCTCTGTTGAAGGCTGCAACAATAATTTGGGAACGGTGTTTGCAAACAAAGGTGTACGGGGTAGATTCCAGCTCTCACCATAGGCTTGTACAATAATTACCATTAGTATTAATGAATTTATGAGAGAACATCAATGGGGAATATACCCCAATGTATTTCATTTAAAAGCATAATACGAACTGCAATACTGCGTACAAACACCTGACACAAAGGGAATTCAGGCCCTTCCTACTTTATAACAATTTTGAGGAGCTCAGTAACTGTTTTCAAATACAGATAGCGTTGGCTTCTGCATTTCCTTTTATAAACGATCAAATGAAATTTGCACCGTTACCTCATTTGGGCTTCCCTCCTTTTATGTTTAAAACACAACGTTATTATAGACTTACTTTATGGGTGAAGTAACTAAGAACAATACAAGCGTCATAATGAAAAAGATGTGCAGCATTTTACACTGCATAATAAATGTGTGTCCATATCAATGTAAAACATACAAATGGCAATAATTTAACACCGAATATTTTTCTGCCTTTAATTAAAATAAACTAATAAAGATTTCAGAGATGCACTTGCTTTAATAGAATGCAGAGTTATAATTGGTGACCTATTTTAAGCAATTTAATTTCCCATGACCTGTTTTCCAAATTAACATAGTAATAGAAGAATGTTTATTGTGTTTGGGAATATAAGTTTCTCCTTCAAAGATGTCATATGCCTTTGTGATTTGATTTAAAGGTGTATTCTTTTATTAAAATGTTCATATAAAGAGCTTGTAAATTATGTAAATGTTTCTTTTTATGGCATTTAATGAGCCCAGAATTTTAAATCAAAGCACAATCAAAGAAAATAAACAAGGGCATCTTGAAGATTCAGAAGATCACTTTAAAAAAAGCGTATCAGCTAGGTCGTACTGAATTCATTTCAATCCCCTTTTCCCTAAAGTGTCCATGAGCATACTTTCCCCAACTATTTTATGACATTTGTGCGTTTGTAAACACACACCCATAGACAAAATTACGTATTTTACACACACAGGTTCAATCTGCAGCTGTTTAGAGATGGCTCTTTTTTGGAATCTCATTAAACTCTTGTGCCATTGTGTGCCAAGGGCTGATTAGGTGTTATTTAAA
>VYZM01002922.1:894174-955324 GCA_013398915.1 Dromas ardeola | reverse complement strand
CAAAGGGCTTTTGCTGCTGAAGGACGCGCGTTGGGGTCTGCCAGGTTGGTCCCTCGCCGTGGGTCGGGGCAGGGGAGGGTTTTTGATGAGGCGAAGAAGCAGCATCGAGGCAGCGCGGTCCAAGCCCCCCACTGCTGCCGAGAGCTGTGTGACGGCAGAGGCACGACGTGGCTCAGGCACAACAACGTGAGGGCCATCAGTCAGCGCCCCAGGTTGTGGCAAGGACTTCTCTTCCACGGACCAGCAACTGGAGACGGAAAGATCAGGATCTGCACTTTATGCAATGAAGCCCTTTCGCTTTATTCAGCTTTCAAGATACCAACAACTATGAAAATGCTGCAACAGAAGCATCTGATAGCCAACGAGGTGCTCAGCTAGCAGCAAAGTAATCGATACCTTCATTTAAAAATAAACCGGGATATGTCACCTAGTATGTCACGTCAGACTGACTTTCACAGACCAGAAAAGCACACTGTCGTGTTTCCATCACAACATCCTGTGGAACAACGTGAAATTAATGAAAATATTGCAAAAATAATGCTCCCAGGTAAATCACAGGAAACTTGAAGCAGGATGGAATGGGAGGAGGGGAGAAAACTGTTTTCTTTGATTCAAACTCAAAATTATTTTGGAGTGCAAACGCTTCCCACAGCACCTAAAGTCTCAATTAGCACCAGCCGTCGTTTTGCCCCAAAATGTTTAGCGTTTAGGTAAGTCCTACCAGGATATAAGGTTAAGGAGGAGGCATAAGATCGTGGATGCTCTCAGTTTGCAACTTTTTGGGATGGTTACACCCGGTGGCAGCGAGGTGGTGACCCAGCCGTTCCCATCCCCTGTGCGGGCGATGCCAGCTCTCTCCTCTCCCTCCTGCTAAAAACGATCCCCTCCCATTTGTCACTATAGGAAGGGAAGAGCACTTATCCCTCCATGACATCTTTTTGCATCCCACAGGCTGCAAATCCCCGGTTTGATCTTGTTCAGTGTGGAACATCTGACATGCCTGTGATGGGGAGGCTTTAACCGCTCTTATTCCTTCTTATGATACCCATGACTATAGGATTGGATAAAAGGGATGAACAGATGGATGGATCACGTATATACGTTGTAAAGCCTTTATCCTTCGCTAGGTGTTGGTTTAAGCGATGCACAGTATTTTTAAATAGCCTCTTCTCTTTTTCCTTTCCCCTTCACACGTTTTCCTCTATGTTCCTCCCCTTGGCAGTCTCTTCCCCCCTCTCCCATACAAACACTTTGAGCTGGAGTCTTGATACAAGAAAAAAACCACCCACCACGAAGCAGCCCTAAGCCAGTGTTTCCTTTGTGCTTGCTCTTTAAAAGCTGTAGTTGCTGCTCAGATGAGGTAACGGGCCTCATAACACAAGAAGTATGTTTTTCAGAACTTAATGTCCTCTGCCACAGATGTTGTCTCTGCCAGAGGCTTATTAACACCTCAGAAGAGCAAAGCCCTGCCCACAAAGGGAAGGGAATCTAAAGAAGATACACAAACAAAGGAGGTGAATGTTAAAAGCAGCTAATGAGGGGGAAAAAAACCCCTCCACCTTCCTCCCATCACTTCAGAACAAGTAGCATTGCCAAGCACTAAGAACCTGGGGATTAAAGAGACAATTTAGGAAGACTTGATGTGGGGAATGGAAATCTCCTGGAAGACATTAAAAGAACCCAGAAGATCAGCGCGCGTATTTGGGGAAAAGAAGACAAACCTAGAAAAAATATATATGTATGTATATGGACAACTTTGCAAGGACTAACAGAAAAGCTATTCGGAAATCTTCAGGCGCATTTATTTCCTATAAGGGAAATTTAAATTTGAAAGGAAATTGAAACAGGGGGACATGCACAAGGCGGTTTCATTATCAAAAAAAGATTTATGTTCAAAGGGACTTACTGAACAAGCAAACCTGTCCGTTTACAAACCTTTTTATTTTAAACCAATCCTCTTAGAAACACCAAGAAGTACTCAAATAAAATATCCCCTTCACTGGCTTGTCTTTCTTGCTTTGGAAGTGCTGTGTCTTGCTTTTGAATTTTTTTTTTTCCCCCCAGTGCTACGCATGGTCCTCTTCAACAGCGGGGTCTGGTTTCCAGCACCTCTGCCAAGGTCGACCTCGCACACGGGTGCTCAACGGCCATCCCGTGGGGCTCCCCACCACCTCGCGCACTGGGGCATGCTTTCTCTTCTCTTTCTCTCCAGGGCAGGCAAAAAGTGACGCAGATGCCCCTTTGCTGCTCTGGAGAGAGATTTTGGGAAGCCGAGATAGGTCGTAAAGACCAGGATTTTCTCCCTAGAGCGAGATCCTTGCTCAGCGGCACGTGGCACCAGCAGGAACGTGGCAAGAGGTCTGGGACCAGACTGTGGAGCAAGACTTCTGGTATGAAAAATGGATGGGTAAGAAGTAATTACAGGGCCACAAAGATCACCAGAAATAAACAATAAGTCAGGATGTTCAAAAGGGCACCATGACTGAGATCAGCCACAGCAAGGACAATAAAATCAGCCCCTGAGAGTGTTGCTATTTAAAGAAATGTTTCATATGGAAATGAACAGCCCATAGAGGGACGAGCTGGGTGCGCAACATGCACAATGCTAAAACTGCCTGGCATTTATCGCCAGCACAGCTCACTGAGGCTGCGGGGATCACAAAATATATCACGGGGGTTAAGAAAACTCGAGGGGTTAAAAGGATTCAAAAAGCACTTAAGCCAGGTTAGACACTCCCCCCAGCGCTGCGAGAACTGGGTGGTAATTAAAATCTTTCCAGTTAGTTAAGTTGCATTTACCCGTTCGAGGGGAGACAAACTTTTAGCATGGTCTTGCACTTCCTGCCTTTGGCATAAAAAAAGGTCAATTCATAAACAGAAATTATCCTGAACTGCTCCAGGCAGAACTGAGGCTGCAGTGAACATTGAACAACCCATCTCTTGAGAAGACCTGCACCATTGAGGTGTCCTGGTCCACCATCAGGGCTGTAACCCCCCACGTCAATAAGGACCCTTGGAGGAGACAGTGCTGTTGTCCCTGCAGTAACCGATTTCTTCATCAGTCACATGGGGAATTGTCATTTTTGGTACTCTGAGGGTCTCCAGCACAGCCATGTTAACAGGCCATGTCTATGGAGAGGAGATGGGATGCATGGAGTCCTGGCTTCACCCCTGGGTCAAAAGTGTCACATCTCGGGCACTGAATGCGAGGAAGATTATAATTTTTCAAACTGCCCACGCCTCTTACGTGATCCATCCCCAGTTTTGTCAGACACCCTTGCTTGTGCAGGGCCGAGCCAGAGCGAAAGAGGAGATCAGGATCATTCAAAGGGCAGGAGGATGCAGTTTGCTTCAGATGGTGCAGGCTTGGATTGCAGTCAAAGAACCGAATCTTCTGCAGAGATTAACAAGCTCCACAGGTGCAGGGGAAGAACAGGCTCTTCGAACACAGGAGGAAAAAAACACACAGTATGGAAAAGTGCCCACTGCCCGACTCGCTAGTGAAACTGTTAAACAACTGCCAGTGGGTTTCCTGGAAGGAGGTCAGGAGAAGCAAAGGTGTGGAAAGAGAGAAAGCAGCAGCCGCCGATGTCCCACAGGAAGGGAATGCCGGCCAGCACCAGGAGATGCAATCTGATCCTTTGTGTATTTTGCAAGTTGCCTTGTTGGAATCAAAGACCGTAGAAAACCAGTTTGCGAAATAATGCTGGTGACAGAGCAGCACCACCCCGTGTCAGGGCTGTTTCACAGAGTGGGGCTAATGCACCTTTTGTCTGCCTAATAGTACTGCAAAACCTGAACCCTTCCCATCAGAGAGACGGAGTTATTTCATGCTACAGACCCTTTGCAGGCAGCCTGACAACTGAACGGTCTCTGCAAAGCATTATGGAGTTGCAGTGAGCCTCAGACGGCACTTCCCAAAGCCTTTCTACCCCATGGAGAATGAAACTGTGGTGGGGAAATACCAGCTTTGAGGAGAAGGGGCGTAAATAGCTTCAAGTGGGTATGGCAGCACAAGCAATGAGGTAACAAGAAGGAAGAGCTGCTGAGATTATCGGTTCCTGGCATTATATTCCCAAAACACTCCTGAAGCCTCACAGCTTCCATATGGCTCATCAGACACATACAATAACATGATGGCTCAGAACATTCGGTCCTATAGAAAGGAAACAAGAAACACAGACACGTCCTTGCGCTCCTGCGCACACAAAGGCAGCGCCGGGACCCAGAACAAAAGGGAGGGGAGGAAATTCTGTGTTCGAGTCAGCCTCCTCCAGGCTTCCTGCTCACAAGTTCACTGTGACCATCAGAGAGATGGTTCGTGTGTTGCTTCCCCATGGGACACCGATCCCAGCGAGCCACCAGACCCTCCGGTAAGGCACGTCTACGCAGATGACCCATTTGCAGACCCAATGGGGACATCACCGTGCAAACCCAAGCTCGGTATTGCTGACCAGCAGGTATCACCTAGCGCTTCCCCAGAGCCACGGCTCCACGTCAGCCTGCTGGAAATCCTGCCTATAAGCAAACTGGAGAGTAATTCTGCTGGAGAGAGCAAAGCTGTGCTAAAGACTGAAGGTAGTGGTGGTTCTGTGCAAAGGTGGCTGTTGTCACAGACACTTCAGTGACAGAGGAACGGGGCCTTGTCCGAGTCCTCATCCCTCTGCGCTATCAACAGAGCAAGGTTTTAAAAGATCAGAAGGTGTTATTAGCCCTGCAAGGAAAACATGGTTGTTCCCTGGAGCTCTCCTAGAAGATGTCCTCGCGTGACAGCCCTGGCCCGTCCCAGAGCTGCCGGAGCCATGGTCTCTGCTGACTGCAGCATTTCCTTTTCAGTCTGAGGAAGGATTCGGCCCATAGCGAGCTCCAGAAAAACTTCTCAGTCATGGCTTGTAACCATGAAAACCCTTTCCCCAGCCTACTGAGGCTTAAATAGATGCAGTTTCAGTTTCTGTGATTCTTTTCCAAGACTGATAAGCCAGCATCCGTATTACTTGTTTCTCAGTCATCTGGTCTCCAGTTTTGAGAAACTATTTCAGTTCTACAAACCTGGCCTGCCATCTTTTTCCTTCTATGAGCCTTTAAGAAAGGAAAAAGGATGAATCACCCTTTTCTTTATCACCTTTCCAACTGGGGGGCTCCTTCACACCGTTACTTACTTCTAGCACCCGTTGCACCGTTCCTTCTTTGGCACCTGCAGTTTCTTTGATGCTTTCTCTTTCCTCACTGAGGGGCTTGTTTATTTTTATTTTTTATAAGCAAAGCCTAATTCTTGGTTTTCTTGTAAAAATCCCTCAACCAAGCTCCTTGAGGAGTAAAGCAGGCATAGAGCAAGTTAATGAGACATTCTCCCTCTGCCCCTGAGGACTGAAGAGGGGATAATTTAGGTAATATTCGGAACCAGCTCTGACCCTTTTAAGACTCCCCGGCATCGCTGCGGGAGGAGGAGGATCCAACTGTCCTACATTTTCCTGGTGGATGCTACCATGGCTAATAGCGCATGACTCTTCTCCCAGGGCTCTCCCGACACGGTCGAAGCAGAGCCGGGTGGCGCAGAAGCTGGGCTGGGAGCGCTGGGGCTGCCTGTGTGACTACAAGCTCCCGGTAATAACTGCTAATTCCCATCACTTCCCTACATCGGACACCCAGAAGGCGGATGACTAGTTATGGCACCTTCCACTGGATGCGATCATCTCGTAATATCCTAATTAGCAGATCGGTCTCCTCCTCATCACGAGCAGCGACCGAACGCCTTCTCCCTCTGCCCAGGCCGGGCTCTCCCCCAGCTCCGCTCGGCTGCGCTTTGCCCTGGGAAGCGTTTTGTGATACTTTGGATCCCTTGTAAACCTTATTCTTCGATTTGGGCAGTGTTTCAACTCCGTGAAAGTTACACGTTGTTTTCATTTCTTCTCAAGTACCTCAGGTCAAAGAAAGACCTGTGTCAGTGGCTTTAAAAGCCTAATAAAGTCTTTCATCCATGGACCTGCTTGCTGGCGCAAAGTCAGGGAAAACAAACTAAGTCATCGAGTGTTGTTCAAACTGTCAGATCCTTTTCAGCATGCTCTTCCTGCCAGCCTGTTCGTGTGCGTTTGGGGGCTGGGATGGGGAGGAAGGGAAGGAAAAAGAGGAGAAAAAAAAAAAAAAAAGAATAATCCTGATGGCAGAAAGCCCATGGAACAACTGGCACCTTTCCAAAGCAGCCTCCCCCCGGCCCCCAGCCCGCCTTCGTGGGCACAGGCGTCTGCCAATCTGTTCTGCACACACACACACACACTCTCACACACTGCACAACACAAGCAACAAAATGACTTTCCAACAACTTTGCTCAGAAGTGCCACTCTACTCCCGAGTTTGGCACCTTGCGCTTTCTCCTCACCCCCCGCCTCTCCCGGCTTTGCCTCCCAACAAGCTGGACAGGTTCCAGTGGTTAAAAGCCCATTTAACCACTCCCTTTTGTTTAGAAATGCTAAGCCTTGATCTGATTTTATCGACCCTGCCGTGCCAAGAGGAGGAGGATGCTGAGGGTTTCTGAGGATCCTGCAATGAGCTGAAAAGCTCCAGGAGCCCTTCAAGCTTCAAGAAGGGCTTTGCCCACTTTGCAGCAGCCCTCTGCAATTGAGAAGCCCCAGAAGGAGAGCGTGTACCATTCATGGGACCACACAGGATGGCTTCCGCTCTTGCTTTTGTGCATGTTTCTCCCTTTAAAAACTTCATTATTGGCATGTTTAGGAGCTGAAATTCAGTGCCATGCTTGGCTGGCACTGGCTTTTGACGGTTAAATAGTTCTTGACGCTCTTTGCCTTGTTCAGCGCTGCTATGCCCGGGAAAAGCAAGAGCAGCAGGGGAGGGAGGCAAAGAGGCAAGAACAAGACCTCTGCTCTGATTGACAATTGTAATCTTCCTGGGTATTGTTAGGAGACATCTTTCTGCACTTGATAAACCCAGCATGATTACACGAAACATATCCTTTTAAAATATATTTCTCTTTTCCATAAAGCAGGTAAAGCCAACTGCATTTAGAGCTAATTTCAATTCCTCTGTACAGTGCAGCATTTGGATGCCCTCTTAAGGATGCTAGGTTTGAAAGTTTGCCTTATCAACATCCTTTTCTCATAACCCCAGAGAAGCTCTTAACATTAGTGACAGAAAGGATAGAAGGATAGATTACAAGTCAGACAGAGCCATGGAGCTCTGGAGTAACAAGGAGACCCTTCCCAAAAATACACCTCCCTTTCCCACATGATTATTTCTTTAAGGCAGATTGGAGAGGAAGAATCCACACGCTCAGCCAGCTACTGCGTGTGGAAAGATGTAACCAAACATTGACCACCAAGATCACCAGCCATGGGAAAAGACATTTCGGTCCAATTTTTCATATCCATCATCCCACCAGTTCTGTGCTGCTTCTGGTCATGGTGCTGCTGAACAGGGGGAAGAATTTAAACAATAGATATATCTGCTATACATTGAATGAATAAGAATAGTTTCTCCTCTATGGCAATTTACACCAATCACGGTTCTACCTTCATGTATCCATCAACCTGGAGGAAAGAGTGCCTCCTGCCAGGCAGTTACTGATACGTTTTTAACTTTCCTGCACGTGCTCTGCCCTTCTCTGCTTTTAATTTCCCACCAAAGAGAAATAAAGGAAGTAATGGCGAACAGGCTGCTCTGGTCAATGGAAGAAGTAACACGATCGAGAGAGATCCTATCTAAAAGTTCATACAGAAACAGAGACTTACTGGTATTGAGAATAGCAGAGCCTGGAACACTGTCACTGAAAAACAAATTACACACAGACACTATCCAAGCAACTTTCTTCGGTCCAAACCAGTCAGATATTTTTGATACCCTGCAGCTTCAAGGAGGATAGCAGGCAGTTGAGTGCTAGTGCTGAAGATCACGTTAGCCCTACTGGATTATTCAGGTCATGCTAAACAGCAAATTCAGTGGATTAAAAGAGTCCTCATTCCCGCTGTGCAGTTTTAACAGTCTGCAAGTTACACAGAGGGGCTGAGGATGCTATGTACGTTGCATGTCTTGTGTAGCACTTTATAGTCAGACAAGCTCAGCAAGGGGCATCTGCCTTCCTAAAAATTACCATTGACCCATTCCTGTTTAGGAACATCAAGAAACCAATGGACTCACCCAGCAGCTCTGTGAAAATCTCTTTGCCAAGCCATGCAGAACTCACTTTTGTGTCTGCAGTGTATCGGCATTGTATTACCATGACAAAACCAAATTACCACCATTGAGGATAGCCTTTGCTAATACAACAGTCCTTCTATAGTAATATACTCATGTGCACAAATGATAGCACAATGGAGTGGATGTGTAACCGCTATAGGATCTCTGTGGTAGCGGCGAACAGTTTTTTCAGCTGCTTTCTTGTCTTACCCGAGTCATTCTCCCTGCAGGCGTTAGTGTAACGTTCAGCGGCGCAAAGCTTGCCTAACACCAGTGCGATGCCGCGGTCTCGCGTTCGTCTACTATTCCTGCCATTGCTACAGAGCAAAGGCAGGACGGACACGGTTGTCATTGCTAAACGTTTTGGGGGGTTTTGGCTGTGCCAAGCACTAGCCTTGCTCTCCTTACGGGTCAGTGAAATCATAGGTATTGCTGTACAATGACCAAAATGAATGCGGTACCAACGCGACTAATACTGAAACCACCCCTAGTAATTAAGGCCGTATTTCAGATGTCAATTAAAAAAGGCTTTTGTAATCATTACAAATGAAGATGTTGCATTGCCTGGGAAAGGAGGTCCTGGGACAAGTAGAAAGAGAAGCCCCCGGCTTTCTGACCCAGCTCCTACCACACACCGCCAACCCCCACGTGCTGAGACCTGCGCAGACACACCAGAGCCAAAGCTCCCCAGAAACGTCGTGTTGCTGCTCATTGCTCTGCGGCTCATTTGAAAAAACAAACCCTTCAATGGCTAAGTGAGCAAACAGCAAATAAATGATCCAGCGGTGTTTTTGTTTGATTTTTCAAAATACCTACTGCTGAGGTAGACAACCGAGGTGGGGTCTCTGATGTCTAACAGAGGTACAAACTGTCCCGTTCCCCTCCCTTCAGAAGCAGCGATGGGGTCTCCCTTCTGCCCCACTGCCTGTGCTGGAAAACTCGCAGGAATTGAATATCATTGAGACTTCTACCTCTGTCAAAACTGGTAGAAATTAGCTGACGGGCTTGAAAAATATTATGGAAACTGATAGACAAAGACACCTACACACTACTTGGGATGGCACAGAACTGCTTTCCTGAGAAAAACTAAAAGCGAAAACGGTCAGTCCCCGCGCAGGTCGAGACGTGGATACGAGCTTGTTGGTAGCGGGCTGACAGATTCCTTGTGCAGGCAGACAGCTCTCCCGAGACTCAATGAGCAACATAAACCAGAAGGATTTGGTTTAGAGTAAAACGCTAAACCCTGCAGGAGGGTTTAGGAGGACAATTCTTCCTAAGACTAACCTCAACCAGCAGTTTCAGAGAGCAGCTTTGACCTTGCAACCATCACGTTACGGACTCAAGTCCCCACATCTGCACCCAAAGGTCCAAACTAGAAGCTGAAGCAGTCACTTTTCCACCCGTAATTATCATCTTACTGGAGTGTAAAGTCAGGATACAACAAAATTAAAAGACGCTCAAAGTCATCAACAAATCTAACATTACTTCTCGCTGATACAATGACAGTGCAGCGTGCCACTGTAACAATTTGACAAAGGCTTTTTTTCACAAAAGTTTGCAGACGTTCCTGGGTATTTTTTCAGCTAAGGAAAATCACCAGGAGCTCCCACAAAGGGCTTGTCGAGGGTAGGAGACGGCAAAGCTGAACATTCATCACCAGCAGATCAGGGAGCAGATGGAAAAACCACGGTAAGAGGGTGCACCGAGTTTGCTGTTTCTTTAAGTCGCTGATGGATTCACACATGATGCAACTAGACACAACACAGCACTTGCATCTTCCTGCATCAGTGATTCTGCAGACATAGATCTTCCCACCCTCCTCTTCCCCCTTCCAAGGCCCAGACGTATTTTTTGTCTGGAACTGGATACAATCACTTTCCGCACACAAGCCCAGCAAAACAAAACAGCCCATTTTCAGTTCACAGAGCTGCCATGGCAGGAATAAATATTATTTTGTTTGTTGGGGTTTTCTTTCTAGTTGCTGCCGTTTTGTTTCCCAAAAATCATTGTTCTGCAGAACAGTCTAACAAAACGTATTCTTCCCGATTCAAGACATTGCAGCTAGCTGCATAGTAGCTGGGTTCTCATTGAAAAAGCCAACCCTTCCAAGCCAAAACCCAAACTTTGCTGAAATCTCAACCTCTAGAGAACTTCCTAAATCTAAGACAAGCACTGGGCCTCCTTCCAGTTTTGTCTGGAAGCCACCAAACACAAGATCTCTGCAGCACTGCCACGGTTTGCAAGCAGAAGACAACACCCTCGGGTTTGCCCCCCTGCTGGGAGCCCGCCATGGCTGAGGGAAGGAAGGGCACAGACAAACCCATTCCTTACTCCCAGCCTGAACTCTCGTTGCAACTGGTATCAGCATCGCTTGAGAGGCACGGCAGCAACTGCCCGTCTGGCTGATGCCCCCAGGAATTTAGGATAAAACATGCTGCAGCACAACAGCCTTGCACCGACCCCCGCGGCCGTGTTATGTTTCCAGAAGCACGTCGCTTGACGTTGCTGAATCCAGTCAGGGGATGAGCCCGCCTTGGAAGAGAAACCCGCTCAAATTTGGGCTTTATGATCCTGACATGGACTCATTAAGCTCAAGCACCTGTAAAGGCGCCTGAACTCCATTTGCAGGGGGCAGCTTCAGGAATTAGCATCCTTTTTCCCCTCCTCTCTCCCCTCTCACTTCAATTGCCTGATCTGGTGGTAATTTTCCTCTCCCCGGTGCCTCCCTCCCCATCCTTTCCCTCCCTCTCCCCACCCTGTCAGCCAATGACAAAAATAGAGATGAGAAAAGGCAGAATTGCATAAAAGAAGGGGTTTTTCCGTTTTCAATCATAGAGGGGGATTGTTTTGCTCCCCGCAAAAGCATGGCAGGTTGGGCAGGTGAGGTTTGGAGGGAGGCTGTGCGACGCATCGAGCCGAGCCTGCCCCTTGACCCCCCGCTCCCTGCCTGCTCTGCCTCCGGCTTTATTGGAGGCACCGGCCGTGAAATGGTACCAGCGATGATGCTTCGTGCTTTTCTAAGCAGGCTTTGTGCGGAAAGGAGTAGTCGTATCAAACCTGCACCCTGTGTGGCGTGCTTACCTTTAACGGGCGGACCTGGGGAGGGAGATTTCCCTGGTTGTGCCTCGCTAATAAAAAAGCACGTTTCTGCGCAGACACTGGCTCTGCGGCTCAGCAGATACGACGCTGTCGTACTGCAAGGTTAGAATCCATTTAAAGACACCTGAGCTACCGACAACTTAGGAATGAAGAAAAAAACTTAATTGATGCTTACCTTGGATTTTGGCTGGTTGGGGGTTTCTTTTTCTACGGAAACTTCACACATTGTGGCTTCTTGTAGCCTTTTGTAGCTAGAGAAAAAAAAAGAAAAAACACTGTAAGAACAAATCAAAAGAAGAAATTACATCAGCATACCACTTTCAAAAAGCTCTATTTGTTTTATGGTTTATTTTGATTTTTGCTTGGTATTACAGCTGATCAGATTAAACTTTGCAAAATAATATTCATCATAGGGTATAACCTCATTTTTGTTGGACACTACTGCTCTAATCTCTATTCACAGTGCCGTTCCTCTCCTTCCTGCCCCTTCCTTCCTCACCATTTGCCACACGTGAAACTGAGACTGGTCCCAGAACTGCTCTGGGACATCTCATCATATTCACCTGGGTAGTTTAGCACCAGTATATATCAGTATGTATCAATTATCACTATAGTTTTCTGCTCCTCAATGGCACAATTAAAACCACACAAGGTTAACAAGAGATGAACTTGCAGGTACCAGCAGCACAACTTTGAGGACAACCACTCGTACCAGTCAGGGCGATCTCCCCCAGCTCCACCAACACTACGGCAAACTCCTCGACCGTTTCTGAACGCAGAGCAAAGGGGCAGAGGTGGGTCCTCTGAGCCGCTCGTGCTGCTCTCCCGCGCGAGCGGGTGCTCGTGGCCTTTTATTTCTCCTCCGTGCTGATTTCCAACCTGAAGGTCCTGTCCTTCACCTCCATGCAGCCTCTCGCCATTTGTACCAGCACAAACTATGCTCAAACCGAAGAAGGGCACCGAGAGGAGGTACCAAGGCCATGGCACTGCCAGCCCGAGGGACAGTGTCACGATGCTCAGCGTTTGATCGTACGTTCCCCATATACAATTAATTGATCATGTCTTTTCAATGGACCACCTACAGCTCTCAAAGTTTAACCAGACAGAAGCAGAGAGATTCTATTCAGAGATTTGAATCAACAAAATATGATCACAAAAATAAAATTATTCTCATCATGATTTAAAAAAAAAAATAAATACTACTCAGTAGGGCTACATAAATTATTTTTGCTAGAATGCTTTGGTCTGGACTTCTTAAATACATTTGAGATGTTTCCCAAAACAACTTTTTTCAGAATGACTTATTTATCAAGATGAAAAATTTCCCCTGGAATTTCACTGTAAATATTTTTTTAACCTACTTTTCTTCCTTGCTCCCTCCCCAGGAGCTCTTTGTCTCACATCAGTGCTCTGCCACTCTCGGATCCTGAGTCCTTCTGCCTCGATGCTTCTTGGGATAAAAAGATCTTTACCAGCGACTCTGATAGAGCTGATTTAAAGCAGCCTTTCTTGATTCCTGCATTTCACAATTCCTCTCTCGCCTCTCTGCTCTTGCAGCTATAATTACTGGTGGATTTCACTTTATTTAAAAAAAAAAAAAACCAAACCAAAAAAACCCAACAAACCCAAAAACCAAATCCAAAAAAACCCACCCAAACAAAAAAGAACCTAAAAGGTATCCTAAAACCTTCTCCCCCCACAATCTCCATCTCTTCCTGCCAGAAATGACCCCAAGGATCCGTGCCCAGGATGGCAGCGGGGCTGCCCGAGCCAGATGGGAGCTGCTGAAGACCTTGAGATCAAGCCACCAGCCTTCAATCGTGACATTTGGTCGTGGGTGGCAGATTTCTTCCTTTCACACTTAAAAATGCTGAAAACCACAGCAGTTCTGTTTGACGGGGAATCAGAGGCTGATTAACCTTATCTTGTTATGCGCAGATGCTGATGTTGAGAAACCATTTCCCACCCACATTGGCCAGAACTGGTGTCTTTGGACCATTAGCCAACGCACGATATGCCGCCCCGAGCCCCAAACCCTCCACATGCTGCACAGATCTCTGAGGGGGTTTTGGTGCCATTCAGGGGGAAATAAAGTTTCCTCCTTCTTATGCTGCCCTGCAACTACTCTGGGAGCCCTGAATACCCCTGAATTTTTAGCATCGTTGCAAAACGTTTTCCTGATGGGTCAAAAAACCATCCCCCTGTCCCACACCATTTCCCCAGGTGCGATGCTGGGTCAGCGGGACCTTCCCCACGACAGAGGGCAGGAGCGAGGACAACGCTCCCCTTTTTCTTTTTTGAAATAAGGAGGATCCTTCTTCACGTGCTTTTATTAAACCATGTGCCCGCACCACGAGCTCAAAATGACACTTTTGAATAACTTAAGATAACGATAATAGAAACATTCAAAAAACTCTCAGAGAGACCAAACCCGATTCCTCTCACAGCTTCTGAATTAGTTTTTCGCTTGTAGCCACTTCTGCTCTATCTTAAGAGCCGTAACAAAAAGCCCGATAGAAGGGAATATTAGGAAACTACTAATGCTTTTTTGAAAGCACCTACTGCCTAATCTCCTGCGGTACTATTTCTGGATGCCTCTGCAGCTTTCATCTTTGCCCTGAGTGTTTTACAAGACACCTCGCACGCTCACAGCCTGAGCCCAGAGAGGACGGGTTGTTTTTGCGCATTTTCCCCTGCAGCTGTTTTGTTCCATTGGAGATGATGCCTCACTGGGTCAGGACGTTGTTTTTTTCTTTTAGCTTAAGGGATGAGCTTTATTTACAAGACAACATTAACCATTTGGATGTCCCAGCTCCAAAACTCCTTGCAGGCATTCTGAATATATATGTATATATATTTTATTTTTTTTCTTTTAAATTCTATTTTTAAAGCTAGGAATGCTGGGTCCGACAGAGTTGGGGACTTCGCTGCTTTTTCCTTTTCACATTTTTGCTTTCAGGAAGGCAGAAACACGGGCTACTCCTAAAAGACCGGGATCAGGACATCATCTTTTCCCCAGCAACATCTGGAATATTAAGAGAGCGGAGGGGGATTGGAGTTGCGTTGGCTGCACCAATCTCCGGCAGGAGCCTCCCCCCGCTCGCGAGGAGGGAAGAGCAGCCGCGAACGTGCGGAGCCGCAGCCGCACTCGCCGCTGCGTGACTCCGGTTTCATGCCTGCACTTCTCCATTGATTTATGGGGCAGCTCGTTTCCAGACCCACCTCCTTCAGGAGGAGGAACTTCAACTCCATGTGAATAATAGGGTCCTATGTCTCTTAAAGCAGTCGCTGCTTCTTGCCGGGGTGGGGAAGGAGGGGGGGGAATTATGGGGAAGAGAAATATTTCTCCTCCCGTCGGATGGGTCTGGGAATGAACCGCGCAGCCACAGAGCGGGTGCGTTTTGCTATTTTTTTATTATTTAAAAAAAAAAAGAAAGAGATATAAAGCCCATAACCCAAACCACAGCTCGAGCCAACGAGGAGGAGATCCCCCAACCCACTCCCGTTGTTAAAGCCGCACAATAGAAGACACACACGCCTTCCGCCCATTCAATCTCTCCCGTACATCTATATATCTATATACACATGCCCCACAAAGGCATATTTTCTACGTTAAGCCTATGGATTACTGGCTCAGGCCCTTACAAAAAAAAAAAAAAAATTAAAAAAAAAATGTTGCCAAGGCAACGAGCCAGGGGTTGCTATGGCATCTTGGAGCCGAGCAGCTGGGCCAATCCCCGCTCCCTGCGCGCTGGGAAGGCGCAAAGCCTCTAAATTTAATGTCAGTGCGGAGAGGAAGGGAAGCTGTTGAGGCATGCATGATGCTGAGCGTGCGCTTGCTAAATGCGGACAACATGGCCCCCATGATTAGGACCAGCACACTAATGAATATTCATTGGGCTGATTAAAGCAAAGTCAATTAACTACTTGACTGCTTGATTTTTTGCTGGATTTTAGTCATCTCTTTTAACCATTTTGCCACTGGGGATGCTCTTGTTCTCCCCTTCATCTCCCTCTTTCCTCCTCTATATTTCCTTACACTGGGAATTAGGGTTCAGATATTTTTTTTTCTCATCTTTATGCTTTTTACTGACAATAACCCATCCTGCTCAGATTTTACGGCTCACTTTATTTCTCCAGTAAATTATGTTCTTCTAGGGTCACTGTCTTCCACTACAGTTGTAGGTAAGCCAGAAGGTCACAGATTTCCATCAAGTTTGGAAATCTCACGTGTGATTTAATTCAAAATCCCCAGCTAAGCAATAATGCTGATTTTCTACTTCGCAGTGGGATTCTCCCCCGTCCCCACAGCCCTTTGTTTTATAACACAGGGATTTGCTGTGAGGCAGGTCAAGGGCTGCAGAATATTTGTGGGTTTTTTTGCTTTTGTTTTTTTTTAAAAATTCTGATTTGTTAGATCAGGATTCCTTCAGACGGACAACTCAGACCGAATGTTCTAGGAAACCTAAAGGGATCCCAAAATAAAACAACAATTCATTAAAAATGGTTTTCAATTTGGTGAGATGTCTTTCTCCCAGTGCCGTAGTGATGTAAGAAGACTGCGAAGAGGACTGCATATTTTATAAAGATCATTTTTCAGAATGTGCCTGCAAACTAAAGCATGTGATTAAATTAAAAATAAATGAAAAATTGTCGGCCAAAAAAAAAAAAATTCCGCATTTGTGAATTCAGCCCTTACAACCTAACCTGGAAAAATACATTCATTTTCCTCATGTTCTTTCCCTTGTTTTGAAAATTCTCTCAGGTTCTTGTATTATGTATACAGAACCGTGTCAGAGAAAGATGCATTTACATGATAGTTATGACTCTCCTGGAGGGGAGTTATTAATAGTTGTAAGTAATATATCTGATGGGTAGAGTAGAAAACCTGAACATAATCCCCCAGCATTTGGGCTCGTGTATTTGCCAGCAATTGAAGTAAAAAGGTACAGAAAAAGGCAGAGTCTACAACGGGGTAGGAGCTGACTTCCAATATTGCACATGAGATTCAGCTACTTGCAAGCAAAAAAAAAAAAAAAAAAAAAAAAAAAGGAGGAAAAGTAGTGGCAGAGGAATGAAGCGAGACAGAGCATAACTGAGCAGGGAAACTTTGCATTATTTTTAACTGCAAACTAAAAAATAATAAAATAATCGATTTCCATTACATAAACTCAATGGACATAGAGGTTCCTCTATTATTTTACTGGATGATGCACATATTTATGTGCTTTTATACATATATAGTCATCAAAACAGATAGCTGCTCTTCCAGCATGCCACTAAAATGTGGAAAACAGGGAACTGCAATGCTTTCCTTATCCAAGTTGTATTCTGGGAAGCACGACAAGCAATTTTTCTCTGCAAAACTCGCTGTGTGTACATCATCCCTCTCCTAACGCTGTTATCCCAACTTTTAATCTTTTGCTTTCCAACCAAACACGTAGCACCTGTTTGGACCCCCGGAGCCGCGGGGGTCTCGCCCTGCGCCGGCTGACGCCGCTGGAGGGCTGGAATGGCAGGCGGGATTTGGTGTGCGCGTTCCCAGCTCGCCGAGATGCCGCCCTGCTTTTCAGGGCTTTACGTTTCTGCCATCAAAATCAGAAATCTGCATAGCAACACCGAGCTCCGCGGGGCAACACGTTTCATTTATCCAAACCCAAAGAAAACCTGCAACAAATAATTATCTATTTACAAATTAAAAAGAACAACAAAAGGAAAAGAGAAGGAACGTGTTAAGCTGCCACAGTCAATCAAAAGAAATATATATTGGGGGCTCTTTTTCAAAATAGTGCATTTTCATCTGTGTGCAGTGGAAATCTCTTCACAGGGGGCAATATGCAAACACAGAGGTACGGACACAAAGAAAAGTAGAATAATTCCATTCTTACAAAAAAACAATTTAGATAATTGGATTCAAATTTTAACTGGGTCACAAATGAAATGTAGTCAGCAACCTACAGTACTGGGGGGGGAGGCGGGAAAGACAAAAAAAAAAAAGACAAAAAGCCATCCCAGTGCCACGAAGCTCAGCAGTCTGCGGTTCCTGGTCATGAGAGGCCACGGCATTAGCCAGGCAGGGTGTTGCGGGTCAGGATTAAGAGGCATTAACAAATTCATATGGAGGAAACTCGCCCAGCACCTACCCACGATTTGCCAATTCTCTTCCACTCCCTTCCATGTGAATCAACTTCTCTTTTTCTACTTGGAGGAGGATTTACTTTATTTTTTTTTTTTTTTAAATAATGTTACTCTGGGTAAAATTTGCATCCCTGAGCTGTGAAAAGCATTTTAGCTCAAAACCTACACAAGAGTAAGAACGACACAATTATTGTGCTTATATTGTGAATGATACTGAGATAAAAAAAAAATGCTCAAAGACACGTGCATGTGCGCGCAGGCACACACACACGCAGATAAATGACAGTAAACAGCATCTACCCTCCTTCTAAGATACACGGTAAATTCTATAAACTGTTAAAAAAAAAAATCGCAAAAATACAAACCCGGAATCTACATCTGCACAATGGAAAAACATTCTGACCACAAACCCATTGCGGGAGCAGTAAATTCAGGGTTAAGTCTCTGGATTCCTGTCGGATACTCTCAGCCTTTCATCACGTCTCTATGAATTTTTATTCCTGCACTCTGGGGTAAATTAAGGCTGATGGTGTCAATACGGACTTTTGAGCCCTATTTCGACATTTCTTCTGTTTCGCCTGTTTAATTCAGACCCTTTAAGTTTGATTTTTCAACAATTTAGGGAGGAGAGCTCAGGGCTTTCTAATCCGCTTTTGAAATGCCATATTTTCCAGGAGGCTATTTCCCACTGAATCCCCCCCCCCCAACTCATCCCTGACCAGTTTTGGGGNNTTTTCCGGGCGGCTATTTCCCACGGAACCCCCCCCCCCCCAAGTCATCCTGCGCACGTTGTGGCGAGGCAGTAGCCATTTTCCCAGGCAGAATAAATTCCTCGTCGTTCACTTCTAACGAGCTGATGTCTGATCAACCCCCTCCCAAATCGCCAAAAGCGGGAGCCCCCCCAACGCTGTGGAGATGCCGAACTTTTGCATCTGTCTGCTCTCGAAAAACATACAAACCACCGAAACCCTTCAGGAAAAGCCTGATGCGTTTGAGATTAAAAACGTGATGTGTCTGGGATTAAAGCAAAACACGTTTGCAGAGCTCGCAATGCTAACCAACCAGAAGAGTTATCTAATACACGATACATGTGATTGCTTGAATAATATTCCAGTAGACGCCGCGTCCCTTCCTCCCTGCATGCGAACCCCTCGATGCACGCACACACATGGTATTTCTAATAGGATCTCTGCTCCCCTCTCTCTCTCCCCCGCTTTCACAATCTGTCGCTCTCCAATCTGCCCACTCTGCTCTATTTTCCCATCCAATATTCCCCCCTCTAACACCTTCCCCTCCTCTCCAGCCCCCAGCCTCGCTCCCTCCATCTCCCCCCTCCTCCAGGCTCTGGGATCGGCCACGTTAGCCCCAGCGCCGAATTTTGGGTCCGTGGACATTAAAGCAGTTAGCAGACCAGTTAAAAAAAAAAGGCTAGGAAAAAGCAATTTCTCCCCCTACTACTAGCACTTAAATAACGGGGTAAAACTAACTAGCGCCTCTAATAATTTGGTGCCTAAAATCAATTTTTCATAGCGATGGACTACATTATTAATACTCAATCTTACTTGCTGCTGTTTTATCAGGAAGTTTACAAACAAGTTGACTATCGCTATCTCGGCTTTACAGAGGGGAAGGAAGAGCAGAGGGAGGAGAAAGGCTCGGTCAGAGCTCCCCAGCAGGCTGGTAGCACAGCCTGAAATAAATTAGGTCTCCTGGGTTCCAGTCCAGTGCTCTACCCATTAGTCTCTGACTAAGAAACAAATGCAGAGAGGCCACGAAATGCGTAAATTGAAGCAACACTTCACCATTCCTTGCAGTCTATAGAATAATTACTAGATGCAGATGTAGCTAGAGATGCCTGAGGCTTTGGTGATCCCAGGGTTATATTTATAAGATCTGGCTTTTCCTCCAGCCCAACCTGCTGCTCTTCTGCCTCGTAGGAACTATTCGCTCTGGCTGCAATTTGGCCCTGCCTTGGGAAGCACAGGACACAACCACGTCCAAGCAGAGCAACTGGTTTAAGGAGTTCAGGGGAAACATCAAGCTTTATCTAGGCCTAGCAGGATTATGGAAATAAGTATTAAATTTCCCAGAAGAGAACGAGCTTGTGGCCAGCTTATGTGCGCCTACACATGGACACATACGTGCACACATGGGAACACGCCAAAAGCTCCACTGTGGCACTCAAGGAGGCGGAGAAATGGGGTTTACGCGGTATGTAAGACAACGGCTCTCACAAAGAGAGGAGAAAGACATATAAATTCACATTCTTTGAACTTATAGATCTACCTTGAGGGTGCCCCTTGCTTCCTGCTGTGCTGCACAGCTCATGGGGACGAGGGTAGCACTGACCCCATGGAATGATGGGCATGGCATCGAGTCCCTACGTGGGACGGGGAGCTGCAGAGCCAGGACTGACATAGGATCTCACGGCATGAAGATTCTAGATGACTACGATGTTCTGCTGCCCTTTCCAAAAGGTAAAAGCACCTACTGCTAGGAAAATGAACACTGCCACATACAGAAAGCATTAAAACCAATAAGAAAGTGATGCCATTCCCACAGACCAAGCAAACACTGCATTTAAGAATAGTTTTAAATAGGGGAAAAAAACCCAAAGTCCAGAAAGGTGAGAGTTAAGTCCTTGTCCCCACTCTAAATTCACACCTGCTACACGTTATACAGAGTAAAACACACAGGGCAGCTGATACCATGGACTGCTGCAACACAGCGTCTGTATTACACGGCAAGAGGGAGCGACTCGCAGCCTCCAGTCAGAGACAGGCCTGGGCACCACAGAACAGGGAGCTGCTCCAAAAGAGTTGTCATCCAGAAATCTCCTGGTGCAGACCATAGTTGTGACAATGGTTACTGGAGTCATCTCAGTTATTCAAGCCGTTCCCCTGCTTGGAGCATCACTTCAGTGTCTGCAGACTGGGCTCCCAGTACAAGAGGGACGTGAACACACTGGAGAGGGTTCAGTGAAGGACCAGAGGGGTGATGAAGGGACCTGAGCACCTCTCATGCGAGGAAAGGCTGAGGCTGTTCAGCCTGGAGAAGAGAAGGCTCAGGAGGGATCTTGTTAATGGATATAAATACCTGAAGGGAGGGTGCAGAGGACAGAGACAGGCTCTTTTCAGCGGTGGCCAGTGACAGGACAAGCAGCAATGGACGCAAACTGAAACACAGGAAGGTCCTTGTGTCTGAAAAGAAGGAAACACTTTTTTTTTTTTTATACCGTGAGGGTGACTGAGCCCTGGCACAGGTTGCCCAGGGAGGTTGCGGAGCCTTCATCCTCGGAGATACTAAAAAAAATGTCTGGACATAATCCTGGAAAACTGGCTCTAGATGTCCCTGCTCGAGCAGGGGGGTTGGACCAGATGACCTCCAGAGATGCCGTCCAACCTCAGCCATTCTGTGATTCTATGAAATTTGCTTTTTAAAAAAAAAAAAAATTAATCTTCATTATGAAATTGCAAACAAAAATTTTGATGCACACTTTTCAAATACAGCTTTATAAACCATTTCTTTATTGCAAAGGCAACAAACAACTTTCTGAATCTGTAAAGTCTCTGGGAAGATGGCAGTTCCGATTTCCTCGCAATAGAGGCACTGAGGACTGCGAGAAACCTGAACAGCCAGATCACCCGGCGACATCTCCTGTTCAAAACTTTGAGGATCAAGCCTACAGCAAAGATTTCTGTGCACATCCAGGCTTCTTTACCAACAGGATGGCCTCCTTGCCTTGGGCAAGTACATCTTTATAGAAGGAATCCAAGACGAAATCAGCCATGATAAAGGCGTGAAACATCACAGCAATTTTTACAAGGGCTCAAAAGCTGAATCCAAGGACTACAGACCTGTAAATATGGCTCACATAGCCATCAAAAAATATTTGCTATTTTGTATACATACATAGATTCCTAAGACCTGTGTTAGATTTGTGAGGTGGGACTAATTCATCCAACACAAAGGTGACACTGTTGTGACACAACACTTGCATCTCTGAAAAGCTTCTGGCCACTTCCCTCTCCAAAATCTCTGAAAGAAACTGAATTATTGGGGCCTAAGAGGGAACATCCCCTTTTAGACTCACAACTAGTTGCAACATGGGAATCCAAAGACAGGGAGAAAAAGCTTTCACAGTGGGTGAAGTTATTTGAGAACCATCCCTTCTAAAAAAAAAAAAAAAAAAACCCCACCAAAAAAAAAACCAACAAAAACTCACGAACAGAACACCTCAGTTATTACTTATTTCTAAAAGATCTTGCTATACCTGATGACAGAATAATAAAACAATGTCAGTAAGCAGAGATACAGGAAAAGAATAGCTGTATTTGTCAGGAGGCCACTCCACTGTTGGACAGAGGGTGCTGGACCAGACAAACCCCCGTCGCACCTCTTCAGTAATCCTGATACTTTGCATATCCCATTTGGTTGTTTCAGACCTTTTGCACCACCGCAGGAGCACGAAGTCCATGTTACATCTGACAAACAAGGTCTTCACTTCTCACTTGAAATAAATATTCAGTGTCCCACAACATTTTACTGATACTTTTACTCTACAGCAGATTCTGCAATAAATTTTTAGTCCTCTGGGCCTATGATTGTGTGGCGGATGGTATTTCTGCAACACAGAGTGAATGGAAACTTCACACAAGAGCAGACCTGAGGCCAGCTTCGACTCCAGAGGTCTGCTGGACAGCCATCAAACGTGTCACTGACAAGTTGGAGGCTAGTGAAAATGCAAGTACAGAAGGATTTTCTTGGTTGTCCTGCATATGTCATGCCCTTGCACATCTCTGTTCTTGTGATTGATGACCGTGCTCCAGAATGATGATATACTGTCCAGCTCAGTCAGTTTTATCTTACAAATCGGTACAACTTCTGCATGTCCACGGTCAGGTACTAGGAGCAGCCTGCCCAGAGATGGTGACAAGAGTACTTTCCTCGGACCTGTCTGAAAAATCCCCACCCCAGGAGATCCTGAGCAGATGTTTCTGAATCCCTTAAATCAGGCAAAACCCAAAAGTTTTCCCGCATGAGAAAAGTGACACTGGCAAAACGTGCACTTGGGAAAGGACAGAATGAGGAACTCTTCGACATCACCTTGAAACCTATTCCTACTCTCTTGGGTTTCATTGTGAATGACAAGACTTTCCTGTGCTGATACAAACATGTTTGAAAACCAGGCTAGGGAGAGTCAAAAGCAGTGCCTCCGGCTTTAAGGAGTTCCTAGTGTGCATATGGGCACCCAAAAAACAGATGACTTCATGTCCTACTATCTTGTCTGATGGTGGATGCAAGAGGCTGTGCATCATCTCACTTGATACCGCAGCCTACAAGACACCAAGACCCATCTAAAACCTCCACATCTCAGTGCATAGGTCGCCCACGTGGAGATCCCAGATCCAAGGAAGCCCTGAGATGCACCAGAAGTCAAACGTGCTCAACTTGCACAGGCCTTTCAGAATCTGAGTAGCCCATCTTTGCACCTCCTCCACCCACACCAAGTATCTGCCCTTTGACTTGACCCACTCACCCAACCAGCCCTTTGCGCTGCTCAGCATCTGTAGACCATGAAGCCACCCCTGCACTGAGCCAACCCCTTTCAACAAGTGCAACTGGGAGGCAGAAGCAGAACTTGAGTGCACCAGTGCAAACGTGCCGTGGCCCCGGCGCAGCCATGAGCGTGCACGTCACCTCTCCAGGAACTTGTTTGTATTCTTGGGAGAATGTTGAAAAATATCTCTGACCCCCAAACATTTACCTTTTGATCGGAGGTTTCCAATGTTGCTGTAGTGTATTAAAGCTGAGATGCTCATAAAAAAACCCTTTGTGTCAACATAGTAAATGACTCTAATTAGGCTGGTGGTGCAATGAAAATGCTTAATTCATTCTGATGAGGCAGAAGGAAGAGCTAAAATGTTTATAGACAATGGGTGAACAGGGAGATATAATGCTGAGTGCCAGCTTTAAATGCAAATTACCGCAGAAATCTTTCCCTCTCCACCATCCCATTCCTCCCCCTTCCTCTCTCTCCGTCGCCAGCACCACACTGTAATCTCCTAGTGCAGTAATTAGAAGTGAAAGGAGCCACATAGAGGGGCCTCTAAAGGCAACACTAAAGAGAATTACAGAAAAAAATACCTGCCTTTAATAGAAGACAGCACCATTTTCCAAAGTGCACCACCACTGCAGCACTTAGCATGGTGGTAGGATCAGAGAGGTGATAATTTGGAGGGGTATTACTGAAATGGTATGTAAATTTGTTGTATTCCCGCTCCCATCTGACCTGGCTTCATCTACGGTGTCTGTCCACAGGGCTGGGGCCACTTTGCCTTTTGGAAGAAGGCCAGGCCAGCATCAACAAGCAAACATTTTGGGGAAGGCAACTTTTATGGTGTTCCTTCCTCTCAGCAGAAGTACAGAGCTGCAAGTGGACAAGAACTGAAAGCCTGAAAAAACTCAGTCTGGAAGTTGTCAAGAGAGAGTAAACATGGAAACCTTACAAGGTCATCCTTAGAAATGTTTCTCATCACACTTGCAGTATTTCAGCTTCTTTTAGAGAGGAGAAATTATACATTTGGTGAGAAAGAAGAGGCAAGAGAATGGAAGACGACAAAGAAGGAGGAAGAGAAGGTAGCCAGTGCTTGGTTCACATATAGGATATGACACTTTTTTCTTTAAATGTTCTCATTTGAAAGCTCTGGAATAGCTTTTGCTTGGGAGTTCGAGTGAAGAAATTCTCCTGCTTCCAACTTGACAGCGTCTCCTGTTTTAGGATCTCCAGCATCAGCATGGACACAGCAGTGCACAGATGTGTCTTAGAGTTTCACATCTGGAGTCTGAGCTAAAACTGGGTTTTGTTTCATCTTCTATGAATCAAGTGCTCTCAGCCCTGCTTCAGCATCGAACAAATCCCCTTTCCCTTCCCACACCCAGGCACGCAAATCACCCCGGAAAACAAAACAGGAGTCCAGAAAAATCTGTCGGTCCTAGACCACAAGCCAAATGAACTCCTAGTAAAATGCTGCTGAAATTACATTCTGGATTGAAATCCTTTAAACAAAAAGTATTTTCAATCCTCCTTGCAGCGGTAGCTGAGTCTCAAGCTGAAGAACAGGCAGGTGAGTGTGCCCTGATGCACACAAGCAGCATAAGGTAGCCCTGGACCTTTGGCACCTGGAGCTGACTGGGACAGGGGAAAGAGGTATATATAAGGCAGCATTTTTGTGATAACTATGAATTTTTATTGACCTCCCACTCTAACACGGTTGCGTTGTCAGCGGACGAGGTCACTCTCACTCTGGGCACATCATTTAACACCGTGCTCATCTCTTTAGGCAAACCTGGTGATGTGCCCTGCCCTTTTCTGCAGGTGGCCCGACCACATCAGCCAACCTGGGCTTGCTTTTACTTGAGGGGTTTAACACCCTTTAGGAAAGCTGCAGCGGGCTGAGGTGTGCTGCTGGAGGTCAGCGGTCAGACCCTCTGCCAGATCACATTATTTTACCAATTCCCAATCAAGCTGGATTTCCTGCCTTAAAATATTTTTATTTGCTAAAAATGCAGAGATGATGTTTTTCCCCTCCCTTAAGGCCAGTACGCGGGAGGTCCAACTCCATCCCAGAGCCTGACCTGGTTAGAGTCACATTCCTTCAGGACAGCTACAGCAGGGGTGATGTCACCTTCGTGTGGTGCATAAATATAACGGGGCACCATCGTCTCCACATCCTCATCTGCATAAACAGGACCGCAGAAGCCCGAGATAAAGCTGGACACGGAAAAAAGCACGGTTTGCTTGTGCCTGCGATTCATTCCCAAGGCTCAGCTCATTCATAAAAGATCTCCATCTGACCCGCGGAGCCACCTCAAACCCCTGGTGTGTGGGTGACGCTGGGCTCTCCTAGAGGATGCCCCTGGGCACGGCGCAGCGTGCCAACAGCTCCCTCTCCCCAGCCGCGAGCTGGAGCATCCCACCCTCGCTTTCTCTCTCTCCCTCTCTGTGTTTGCTCAGTGAGACAGAAGCAATACCAGTTTGCAGCACAATAAACCATGTAAAGGAAGCATCAATTAACTAGAATACATGGATATAGTATTTAATTAACTGATAGGCTCACAGTTACCGTATGATGTCATGGAAACCTCAAATCTCCTGGGTGCCGCCTCGCACATGCCCACCGGGAATTGGAGCCATCACAAATCCCATGTAAAGTTTGAATCCTGACATTTTTAATTAAAAAAAAAAAAAAAGAGATCCTGACTCTCTTAAGTATCTTTTAATTGACACAAACGTGTGCACATCTTTGGTGCTGCAGGAGCCCTGAGTGTGCCGGCTCCCGCAGCATGGAGGCCAGCGGCATTACTCACCCATTCAAGGCCACTGTCATTAACCATGGCTTTGTGTTAAGGAAGTAGAAGAATGAGCCCACAAGGCTCTAAGGGAATAAAAAGAGGGCAAAATCACACTGGATGGGTTTTCAAGGATATAACAAGACAATACGCTGCAGTTACATTGCCTTTGATATGAGGATCTCAAAGCACTTTACAAAATAAAAATGCAAAAATTTAAGGTCGATTTCCCGGCTCCTAATTCAGCATGAAAGCATCATTCAAGTCTGCAACTTCTTGTTCAGCACCTTTTAGAGAAGCAACCTGTCCTGGGTTGAATACTGAATAACATAACCTCACCAATTTAAAAAGCAAGTGTTATTTTGCAGGATCTACAGCTGAGGAAACCGAGGCAAAGGGAGTTTGGTGCCATTTGTCCAAAAGTCCATGGCTGTTGAGTGCCAGAGCTCAGAACAAACCTGCGACACCCCAGCACACGCGTGTACTGCCTGGTCAGAGCCAAAGAGGCAGAAGAGGGACCAGCACTCTCACGGTACTGGCTGGCAATGCCCAAGCACTGCTCATCCCCCCCCGGGATGTGCCCGGAGCCACCGAGCATCCCCGCTCGCACCGGGTTTGTCGGGGCCTCTCACGCTCCAGCAGCGCTAACTCTGCCTCCTCAAATAACTCTTAAATAATGCAAAGGGCTGGTTTCCCACGTACCAGGCTGCTGTAGCAGGTATTGAAGCTGAATCTTTGCAGCCCATAAACAAATACCAACGATCAACCTCAAACAACGCTCCGATAGAAGCAATTTTACTTCTCCACCTGCAAACATTAATACTTTCACTCCATTTACTGCAAGATATTTGTTGCCCGATACTAATTTTGTCCCAACAGCTTAAATTACAGGAAAAGTCCTGTATTCAAAACCATTAGGCTGAGACATATTGTGTACCTTCCTTTAGTGCTTTGACAGTAGAACATTAGACTTAAATAAACCGAGACAGGTTAGTATGGTATTATTTTCTGTGAATGAAGGTGTGCGTTCGTTATAAGTATCCATTGTCTCTGTTTATGTGCGAATTAGTTTATGGATTGTTCTTGACAGAGCTACAGCGCCCTCCCTTAAGGGCATTGCTGATATATTACCTTTGAAAGAGAATCACAATTTATTCATTCAAACACAGAGCTAAAGATAGATGTGCACCGGAATATTTTGAAATATTGCATTATATATAAAATGAAATAGGGGGAAGCTAAATTACACAGCTATAATTACTTAGAGTTCAGGTGGCATCGTAAATAATCTATTCACAACTCACTCAGTGTTTATTATGTCACCAGAGCAATATAATTAACATGGTATAGATGGGAACTATGCAAGGCAGATGCCTAATACACCCAGATCAAACACGCCCCGACATAAGTATAAAAACACACAAACATACACTATGTCATTCATGAAAATTCATATGAAAGCGGGGAAAAAAGGAAGAAAAAGCAGCAGTTTGACAATTTTGAGGCCGTAGCCCTGCTAACACCACCAGCACTCTTTGGAATAGTCAGAGTTCGATTAATGGGTGTGCTTCAGCGTTTACATTACAGGGGCTCCGATGGTTTTGCATTGACTGAGATCATGCCGCCTATGAGATCCTTTCTGCGCTGCTCTAAAATTGGCTTCCTGGCTGTTTGAAATGAAATTGTTACACAGAATAAGAAGTTGGCAAACGAAACCTGGAATCTGCAAGTCATCTTCATCTAGCCTTGCACCACAAATACACGAGTTCAGATACCCAAAGTGAACTGCTTGGAAATTATAAAGAAGGTGTGAGGCAAAAACGTTAAAAAAAAAAGTAAGAACAATAAAATATATTACAAAGGGTAAAAAAAACTCCAAACATCAACAGACTCAATGCAGTAGTCAAATCTGTAATAAAATATTTCCCATTTTACCGAGAAATCACAAAGTCTGTCCAGTCAAGTCTTGTTTCCACAAATCTATACTCGCATAGAGAAACATATATCTACACATTAGCACGAGAAGAAAGTTTTAGAGACAAGTGAAGGTGCCTTTCACAGGCTCAAAGAGGGAATGAGATAAGCAGGTGGCAAACTTTGCATTACAGAAACAGAAAGGCTAGAGGAACAGGCTTTCAAGAGGGTTTGCTTGGGGTATGACAGTGTGAGGGACTCAAAAATAACCTGCTTTTCTCGGAGTCCAAGGTGTCCTTAAGTTTCAGTTGCCTGAATCACGACAATATTTTTAAGGTCTTGGAAAAACAATTGGGTTGTGTTACTCCATTTATGACTCACTCCTTTCCTTCCCAGAACATTTTGCTGGTCACCATTACTCTCTATATTATTTTTTTCCAATTTTGTTTCTGTAGCAGGGAAAGCAGAGGGAAGAAATAGAATGGGAGGGACAAACTCCTATGACTCCCCCCAAACTAGAGGCGAGAAAGTGAATCAGAAATCAGATTTTTCCCTTTACACCTTCTGCTTCTCACTGCTGTAGTCATTATTTTCAGACAGTTTATTACACATTTCTCCATTGAAAAGAGACCCAATACAATATACCAGCAGAGAAGTTCTATGCATTTGCTCTTTTACTGCTTTCTTGGTCAAATCTCTTTATTTTTTGAAAGCAAGAGGACTTTTCCTCCAGCCACCAGCTCTTCACTACTATTAAAAAACCCCTCTCTAGACCTAATTGTACCCTCCGAATAGAAACCAGAGCAAGCCCCAGGGGCTGCATCCTTCAACAGGCTGCAGCACCGACTTCAACCTGGAATTTGAGTACGAAATGTGTACTGAAGATGGGGAAGATGCCCAAATAAGTTGGGAAAAGAAAAATCATCATTCCAGCCAGCTTCAATGAACTCACAATTTCCTTTTTCCTGCAGTGGGATTACAAACAACGTCCTTAAAGAGTTTTGGCCCAGCGCTGAGCTCGTTCTTGTCCTGCCTCGTCACCTCGCAGCAGAGGTAGGAGCGGGGTTGGCTCCCTGCCGCCGCCGGGGAGAAGATTCAGGAGGTTAGACACAGAGCAGAGCCAAGCGCTGTGTCTTTTATTAAACAGCATCTGCCCTTCTTCTGGATATATTACTTTATGCCAAGTGGTGTGGATTCTTTTTTTTTTTTTTTTTAAAGTAAAGAATATTTAACGTCATATAAAAAGAAAAATGGTCCCTTAAATTATTTGTGGCATGTCCTCTGCGCTGTAGAGGAACAAAGCTCGCTCTCCCAGTGTGCTGCACCAGAGTTCGGGAGCAGCGGTGACAGTCAGGCAAGAATTTATGGTCTCAGGGGAGAGATCTGCTAGGGTCCTGCACAGCAAGATAAAATATTTGAGGGTTGATTTTTTTTTTTTTCCTTCTTCTCCATAGGGGTAGCAGAGATGAAAGATGTAAATCCATTTCCCAGAGACCAAGACCCCACCAAAACACCATCCCCTCCTGGAAGACAGACTTGGGTTTGCAAAGGGAAGTTAATAATCTGGCTTTGCTTCCATGCTGCTCTTTTCTCTGTTGCCCAGAAATTTTGCAGCGTGAACAGGAATTCTCCAAAGGTTAAAAACAAACTCTGGAAAAGGCAAAAGAAAGCAGCCCACTGGGTTCCCTTCCCATTGGGTACTCATGATTTTTTTTTTTTTTGAGGTCTTTGGGGCACTCTTCATGATTAACATGACATGGACACTTGCAGAGGGCACTCCCTCCAGGTGTCACCAGGGAAGCTGATCAACCTCATGTTTTTAAATGCCTTTTGCTGGCTGCTCCCTTGGGGCCAGGCTGAGCTCAGGACTCCATTGGTGGTCACAGCTGGAGCACAATGGAAGGTTTGGGTTATTTCTCCAGAACCTGGTCTCAAGGATTAAACCCCTCACAAGCTGGCGTTCCCAAGCCCTGCACTGAAAATTGGTGCAAGCCCTGCACCTCTGTACCATTAGGTTTCCAGTGCTGGAGCAGAACAGCCTCACACTTGCTGAAGAGCTGCACCACCACCTTAGTTCTACCCGCAATGAGACAACCTCTTCCAAACTTGCCCAGCTTCTTCCTCCAGACAGAGGAGCATCCCATGGAGTAATGCTGCCCCCTCAGACACCCATCTGAGGACAAAGGGCAGAGCCATTCAGGACCTCTCTGCCCCACGCCAGGCTGGCCGGATGGGTGTCCGCTCTCCTCCAGCAGCTCTCCAGCCACCTCAGCGTGGTGCTGGTCTGGAGCCAAAGAGCTCTGCCAAGAGCTGCAGCAGAGGACGTATCAGCCGAGCACATCAGCTTTGACACCGAGCTATACAAACACAGCTCTGCAGCTGAGGGTTCAGAACCAGCTTTCTCCAGGCACTTGCAAAAAAAAAAAAAAAACCAGAACAGGTACTTGCTCAGGTCAGCACCTGCTTGTGCACTGGCCTCCATCGTTTCAGCATCTTTAAGGGGAAGAGCAGTATGCGATTGCAGCCATGTCATCCTGCAGGCAGGAGTCAGCCCAACCCAAAGTCCCCCAGCAGGAACAGTAGCTTTTCCGTAAGCTCAGTGGTGCTTTGGATCTGGCCCGTCACTCCTGCATCACCACGATCTTCAGCGTCATCCTCCCATTTGCAAAGATTTTTCTCCCTTGTCAAGCAGAACTGCCCATAACTTTTCAAACAGGTAAATTGAGTTATTTAAAGTGTTGTTCCTGCCTCAAGATCTACTATGGCTTATCCACTGACTCCAACCCAAGCACGTGGAGCACTGCCTTTAGCAGTCAGCAAGATTCAAGGGTGACCACCCCAGACGGACAATCTCTGGCTGATGCAAAGCACCAAAGGTTCATTTACTCCAGTAGTGACATAGCAATTAATACTAGCGAAAAATCAACATCTTTTTAAACACAGGATGCGAACAGCTAGATGCCTTCAACGTTAGGTTCTTCATCTTGAATCACACTTAGCTTTAATACAGAACAAGGTAATAAACAGGGGGGTGATGGCCAGCACCAATGCTTCTCACACATACCCACACCAAGGCACCCTGCTTTTTGCAGGCTGCAGAAAATCATATTCAGCACCACGTTGGGAGCAAGGCCAAAAAAACCCAAAGTCAATCTCATGCATAGGCTGGAGGAAAAACATTTGCGTCTCCAGGTGAAGAGGTAAAAAAAAAGCTACAGGAAGGTTTGCTGACCACCCAAAGCAAGCACAAACAGCTACGGAGCATCTCTGGTCTCAGCCCACTTCAACAGCATTTCGTTTTTTTTTTTTCCAAGCCCCCAAACAAAAATCCCTCATCAAGGGACTGACTTCTCTGCCAATGAGCACATCAGCAAACTGCACATCCCACTTTTTGGTAAGAAGATTTCAAAGGCGGCTGCAGTTCCCCCCCTTTCCGCTGCAGGGAAGTGGAACTAATTACACCGCAGTTTTGAAGAACCAATGGGCCAGTTTTGCCCCCTGGGCTCCCAGCGAGGCGGTCACAACACATCGGACAGTCTCTCTGCTGCCAGAGCAGCCAGGCACTCCGGATGGAGCGACAATGGCAGTAATAGATTTGATCTTATTATATTCATTTAGAAAGATGTTTATGGCAGGCTGACATGAATTTCAATGCAAGCCTCGCTCTCTTCCCGAAGCATCTGCAGCTCCCAGAACCTGCGAGTGGAGGCAAACATACTGTTCTTTAAAAATTGAAGATGTAGGTCAAAACGAAAAAATTGTTACTAGAGCCCTGTGTTATCTGAGCTCTTTACGGTTTCACAGAGGTGTTCTGGTGTCTCAGCTCTCTTAAAAATAAGGGCTAACAATAAAGCCTGCTATTTGTGCATGGTTCATGAAGCCTCTTACAATGCTATGGAGATATAACAATCTCCATTTCACCAAAGAGCCAGATCCTCAAATCTATACAAGTATTTAGGCATTTACTTCAAGACCGACGAGCTCCAGTGCATGAATAGCTGCAAGGCTATCCAGGCTGAGACAGTGAGGAGTCGGACCAGAAACGTTCCCCATCATGCAGCAAACCAAAATCCTCATCCCCAAACGCTGCCCAGGGTCTCCCAGGCCCCGGTCCTCCACTGCCACCCTTAGCTATAGCCGGTTCCCATTGTGGCAGCAGTTCAGATCAAGGCTAATTGTATTTGAATCTACAGGGTACCAATTTTCCAGCAAAGGGGTTTTAATCTAACATGCAGATCTCTTGTCTACATTCACATCACCCCAGAGACCCATAACATAGGTCATTTGTGCATACACAATCTCGATAATAGGATGCACAATTTTAAAATGGCTAAATCTGTAGAGAAGGAAAAAAATGTTATTACAGGAGGAAAAAGAAAAGATTAGCTCACAGGCTCAGATCATGTTTGCCAAGTTTCCACCCAGAGAATTATTCCAGTACCAAATTCTATGCCACCAAAATAACGGGTTTATACAGCAGGCATTGTGCCAGCTTTTTGGCTATAATTATAGTGTTTTCCTCTCTCAAGTTCTTTATTGATATCTGGAATTTTTTTTAAAAAAGGAGGAGGTGGAGAAGTGATTTTATACGTTCAACAAACTACAGCAACACTTGATGCAGTTAAAAACTAGGAAGTTTTAACAACCTGCCAGCCTCCAACTTCACAGGAAATGTCAGTGCCACTATCAGACTTTAGAGAAACCCCAGGGATCCATTACTGCGGTTTGAAGATGTCCCTGCACTTCCCTTTTAAGTAAACGCCGGAGCTGCTTGCTTCATTCGGTTGCTGCTGTGCTGCACAATATTCCTTTGAGGAGATGCTTTGCAGTGACAAAATAACTGCTGACAATGTGAATACTGAATTCATTTTAATTTTGTTTTACATTTTCTGTGGTATGTTTTGATCCTAAAAATCTTTCGAGTGCAATTTTTTTTTTTTATGATAATAAAGCAACTATTTATACAGTACCACAGAGTCATTTCGCTGCTTCTCCCCCCACCCCTTTTCCCCCCCATCCAAAGGGAGCGGGTTGTGAAGGCATGACACATCCTCAGCGCGCTTTCAATAAAGAAAAGAAGCGGAAGGGAAGAGAAGCACCCGAGAAAGAATGTAAGATCAGCAATGACACAAAATAGGGCAACGCTGCTTTTTTTTTTTTTGCAAGCTATAAAAACAAACATTGAAGAATGTGATGTCAACACAACTGTTAGGGAATCAAGCCCTTGCGACGGCCATCTCTTGTAGAAGACGCTACTTTCCCATCCCACCTCCATCCCAGAAGGGCAGCTGACAGCAGGAAATCCCAGTTCATGAAGGTCTCTTATTCAGGGATGCATTTGACGGAGGTGTTAATAAATTCCCTTAATCAGGGACATCGCTATTACTTCTAAAATAACATGGCTTTTTCATCATCTTTTATAATGCTGGGAAACTCCTCCAGCCACCACCACTGAAATTAAAATTCCATCAGCCCTGAACCCAGGAACAATTAGCCCAGCCGAGATGATTCCCGATAGTCTTCCGCATATAATAACCAATATCCAATATACCTCAACATTGTGAAGATCTCTGTAAGTGAAGTGACATCTCTTGCTGGACAAAGCCTGGAAATGTTATCCTTTAGTGATAGGAATCCTAAGGGGACAACTATTCTCCCTCGTTCGAAAGCTTACTTAATTGTTCCAGTTGCTGGAAATTTTAAACAATTTCCCCAGTCACTATGCCAAGTTGCATTAAGCTCTTTGTCTGGCTGATATGCCAACCAAAGGCACAGGGAGATAAGGAGAGCTGTGGGAATTACACAAACCGACTTACACAGTGAGAGTTCCCTCGCCCAAGCTCCTTCCTTCAGCTTTGCCACTACTTCTACTGCTTATTATTATCGTCACATAACTGAAGCCAGCAGCTCTTTCACCTCCAGCATCTTGGCTACACTTACACTAGAGGGACTCCGAAAACAGGATCCTGCATTTAACACCTTTTTTGTTCATCTCTCTTCTATATTTGCTTTATTTTCCAGTAAAACTCTATATTTATCCTATTTATTTCACTATTCCAACAGCAGAGTGGGCACGCCAAAGGATGCAGATTTATCTTCTGCATCTGCGCTTATTTTCCCAGGTCAGATTTTCAGTTATGATAGTGGTGGGAAGCACCTGATTTTCAAAAAAAACAAACTAAGCCATAACCAAAATCAATCTTCTGGATTTTTGAGCAGCTGGAAATAGTTTGTGCTCACTCTCTTACGATTCCCAAACAACACAACAGGTTCTTAGCAAAACCTTGCCCCTGGTTAGATAAACCAAAGGCCCCACATCACTAACATTAAGAAAATACGTTACTTGATGGCATTTAGTCATCGAAATTGTACCTTCTTTCAAAGAGCGTCTTTACTGAGCAAAAAACCCTCCTTGCCCATCTCAGTCATCCTTGCGGCCATCTGCCTAGAAAAAAAATGTTGGTGAAACTCTTTTCTAAGGTATCTCCTCCCAGGTTCAAACTACAATGCAAAGGCCAGAGCATTTAGTAAAGGGTTGGATTTCTATAGCTCTCGGGTGCAAAGGTTGATCGATATTGGATTTCAGAAAGGCTAAAACTTCTCCAAGAAGCAGTCATAAGAATCATTACATTTAGTCATCTGTTGGGGGTTTTGCACCTTCAAATGGACCTTTGCCGTCAGATCAATGAGGAGGTCATTAGCAATGTAGTGCAGGAACCTTGGAAGGGATTGATCGTGGGTATGAAATAGGGTTGCACAACTTGCAAGCCTTCCTGGAGCTGGGAGAAGCTCTGTCCTCTCGGACCTTTCCCTCCACTCCCACACACAGTTATTTTTCAGTACGGTCACACCATTTATTTTGCACCCAAATGATAGAGAAGCTGGTCCTTGGCAGGCACATGATCTCCTTCCTCTACTTTCACTATATGAGGTTGCCAAAGAGTTTAACTTCAAGGACAAAAACTAACGAGCCAGCTCTTCTCTCCTCATTTGACCTCCTGATAGATTGCCTTCGCACACCATGCAGCTTTAGTTTCACCCCAAACCTTCACGTGAACATTTATATTTGCTTCAGCATCACTGAAATAGAAGCACCCAGATTCCTGGTACTTTTTAAACATCACTACTTTATGCAAAGCCAGTTTAACTCTGCATGAAGACAAACTTCAGGACAGACCTTCAAAATAGCATGAGCTTGGGCCATTCCAGCACTGACAATATTCCTACAGGTTTGAAGAGCCAATATAATTTCAATATTATGTTCTGTTTTTCAATACTACGTTCTGTTATGTTCTAGTTCTGCACTGTGACAAGAATCTTTTCCTTCTCTATATCCCTTTTTCCCCCATTATAACCATACCAGGAAGCGGGCAAATGGGAGGCATCTTCTCTCTAAAGTCTTTTTCCTTCCTCCTCCAAGAAGAAAGCCAACAGGAGCCAGGAACAACCAGAAGAAATCTCTCTGCACTCTGCTAGTTCAAGCTTGTTACTAAGTTAAAAATCAGAACTGATGTCAGAACTGGTACCAGCCCACAAGTGTTTCTTCTCCAACGAAACAATTTTGTAGAACTTCCTGATTTCCTATCACTTTAAAATGTTTTCAAGACTGAAAACTTTTAAAAAAGTGTTTGGGGGCAACAACTGAAATGTTTCAGTTAGAAATAATGGCATTGTAGCTTGAAAAAACCCCTAACACTTTTTGCAAAAGATTTTTTTTTTTAAGTTTTTTTTTTTCCAGAAAATACAAAGCACATGGTGTACAGGTACTTATTCCACTGAAGAAAAGACATTTTCATTTAAAATCCCCAAAATGCTCTCTTGACGAATCAGTTTTAAAGCAAACTGATTTTCTTCCCCCCCTCCCCCCCGCTTTTTTTAGGGTGATATCAGCAGTGAGTGAGCAGGGCCAGCAGTACCTGCCCCGACAGCCAACAGCTATACATGAAGCAGGGCACGTATGCTGCCACCGCAGATTCAGTAGACAGGACCACAGTGGCCATAGCGCTCTCCATTTCAGCAGAGCTACGGTGCTTTATGGTTACAACCTTGGCCCACAGTCCCTACTCCCAGACACTCAGAGCTCTGATTTGTCCCCTCGTTACACTAAGTGGCCTCCCACAGGGAAAAGCCCCACTGGTTTCACCAGGGCCATCCAGCCCCGGAGCATCCGTAGCATCAGCCGCCTCCTCCTCCGTGCCCCCTGCAAGGTTTTTCCTGCGGATCAGTAACGCTCATCTCCCAACCTTAAACCGATTTCATGGTAGGACGGAGGCAACCGACAGTCTCTGACGTTGGCCTCCAACATGGTGTCACAAGCTTTGCCACTTCAGAAAGATGGGTGCTTGCCAGCAGGAGCAGGCGGCTCAGGATGCAGCCTGTATTCTTCCTTGGGAAAAAAAAATATATTAGTTTTAAATGCAAGTTGCAGCTTATAAATGCCAAGAAATTCCTCTTGCCACATGAATGTTTCCAGAATGCTGTGCTGAATTAAATGGGTTCAGCTTGCTTTCAGATCCGCACATACAAAGAGACAGCTTGATAGATAAATACGTTTAGGGGTGCAGACGGCTCTGGTCAGTGGACAATTAAGGATGTGAAGACGACCATGCCCGGGTAGCTCCAGATCCGGAGCACAAGTTATTCCTGCTAGAGAATTCTATTAGTAATATTTGCATCTTGCTAATAGAAATCCAATTACTCAGAATGACTCTGAGCCACATTATCCATTTTTAGCAAAATTCGCCTTATTCTGCAAACAGATTTTTGCTCCATCGTCACTTTACTTTTGTTCCCGCGGTCCTCGGGGACGCGGCATCCTTCAAGGACATGTCAGAGGAGCACGCTATCCCGTCATCCTCCCGCTTTGAGGCCTAGCAGCTGAATCACCCCCAGCCCTATTTTCTTTTGCAGTGTTAGATTAGCGAGAGGGCTTATGACCCGCCATCTGTCACTGCAGTCTGCTGACTGTGAGTCTCTGCTCTCTCTGCAACATTGCTGAGGAGGTGGAAGGCTTCGAGGGAGGGGGGGGTGGGAAGGAGGACGGGGGAAAAAGAGCCTTTTCATCCCTCTGCTGCTCCTTGCTCCAAAGTCATAGCGTGCAAACCCAACGGACGATGCACCGGTCTCACCACAGAGGAGAGATGCCCACCAAGGACTTTTTTTTTTTGTTTAAGGCAGCCACATTTGCCATCCAGGGGCTTCCGCGGCGTGAGGAGGGATGGAGCGGTACCTCGGAGGCAGGCTGCTCTGGACCTGCGGCTCCTCATGCTGTTTGATCACACCTGCTGAAGCTTTCCCAGCCTTGCCAGGGAGAGCCAGGCAATGTGACCATGCATCTGGCTTCCTGGCAAGGAGAGGGCTGCCGCTGGCCCTGCGCCAGCCCGCTCCATCTCCTCCTGAAAATAGTGCACCATTTTTAAAGAAAAAAAAAATTCTGCACACACCCCCGCTTGTACAGACCCAGAGGACAGCTTTGTCACCCACCGCCCATGGGAGACCCACGGACGGTGCCACGGGACCGGGAACCAGTCCACAGAGTTTGGGGAGAAAGCAATGCATCGCCCGCTGAATTTTCCTGCTTGATTTTAGTAATCTGGTTGCACAGCTCCTGCCCTGAAGAAGGGAAATAACTTTTCATTGCAGCAAGGAGTCATAAGACAGCAGCTCTCCTTGAGAGCTGAGGGAAGGAGTGTTCCCACCTCCTGATGGTTTGCTTGAAAAAAAAATATCTCTGCATAACTTCTCCAACATTTTCCACTGAGTCTCAGTATAATTGTACCAGAACCTACCGGCTTCATCCCTGCTACAGCAGATGGGACTTTTTCAGAACAACTTATTTCTGCCTTAAAAATAAGACAATGAATAACAATATGAGCAAACACCAAATCAGTCCAGTTGTGGTATCAGTCTTCTCCCCACAGCAGATCCTTCAACCTCCTGTTCCTAAGATGGTTTCTACTTAAACTCCTGACCTATTTCAATGCCCAAAATTGAGCTCCCGGTTCCTCTGCTGGGATGCGCTCTCAGGTCATTTCCCCCCAGCCTGCAGCAAATGACCACTACTGCTGTAAAAGCACAACACATAAGGAAGAACTAGCAGCCTGAGCAGAAAAGACCTGATTTGGGACCCTGTGTGTCCTCAGCAAGAGCAAACATGCCCGCGTATCAAGCCTTGGTGCTCGGGGAGGAGCAGCCCTCCAAACTGGCCTCTGAAGATCCCCTGCCTTCAGACGTCATTTGGGTCTGTCAGCGCTGGGCCACTCACATCCTCCTGTATGAGAAATCTCCGGAGACATATTCCTCTGGCTGAGTAAGAAGAAAGGACTCGGGAACCAAAGGAAAGGAGCAAGTTAAGTTATTTCTCCAGCCTGACATTCTCTAGGACTGTTTCAGCACAAGCTGATTCCACTTTGGAGATCCAAGTAGTCTCAGCCAGACTCCTATGAACTGGTATCACAGAAATTAATGGGGTGTGGGGGTAAGCTACCACCTTGCCAAAGCATTTCTTTATACAGGGGCCCTTCCGTATCCACAGGTAAGTATGAAAATAAGTCTTGCACGTCATGGTCAGATGCTACGTCCTGCCATCCCTTTCCAAGCAGTGATCCATCCAGCAGATGGTATTGTTGACAAGGAGCCTGTGGAACTGGCACTGCCAGTCCTGCGTTCCCCGCGGTGGTCCATGACCTCACCGCAGAGCTGTGTTCTGGATGTTGCTAGGCACATGTGGGTAGTCCGATGTTAGCAAGCAGATATTTCTAGAAAAAAAGATCATATCGCCTCCTAATTGATATCAGCAGTAAATCCCTCCAAGCTCGGGCTGTCTTGCCCCTAAACGCCCCCATCCATGACCTCTTTCAGCACATTTTGTCTGGACGGACTACGAAGTGGGCTCCCAGACAAGTGGCCCCTGCGCATCATTTCGGCACATTTGGGTTTGCTGCAAGTGGTCAAGCTATTTTTGCAGCATATGTGCAGCAGGCCTAACACAGCTTGAAAAAAATCACCGTACATGTGTTACGCTGTGTATAAGCACATATTTCTGTACAAGAAACCTCAATCAGGAGCATGACGCCTTTTATCGTAAGACAGCAGGACCCAAACATCCGACACTGCTCTGAAGCCACGCACAACAATTTGCGTGCACAGCCACAGCAACAGTGTGCACAGGCATAAAATTAACCCAGCCGCGTTATCCCCTCCAGCAACTCTGTGTTCAGGGATGCTGCAAAAATACAATAGCGAAAGAGGACAAAGGACAAGGATGTGGGTTGTAGAATTTGGCATCAAAGCTGTTCAACTTCAGTTTTTCTAAGACAGTCTGGCCTCTTGCAACCCAAGGAGCTCACAAGAGGTACCATGCAGAGCTGCCACTGAATAACGCTGCTGAGAGAGATGCAGACTAGACCCACGCACATGCCGTAGGACTCACTAAGGTACCCTGGACTTATTTCTGGCCCAGCCAGCCTATTCCAAACAACTCCTGGAACTGCAATTGCACCCAGGTACGCCATCAGGTAAAGCTGCAGACAGAAGACAAGTTTCCAGCAAGAGCCCCAGCTTCTTTGCCCACCAAACACAAGGTTCTTGCCAACCCTTCCCCATAGAAGTGAATTGGTGAGACTTGCTGGGGTGCAAGTCTGGAGGGGCAGAGACCATCCAGCCACTCTCCCTCTCCTTGAGGGCCCATTACAACCCATTAAGCCATCCTGGCTCCTCTTTGCACCAAAACCATAGGAGACAGCAGCGCCCCGGGTTTTCTCGTGGATGTTTCGCAGCATGCGCTGTGCACATCAAATTCTTATGCGTTAGACATGCAGAGAAGCTAAAAAGTCGTTTGGAAATAAGGAAGTGTATAAGTCACTCTAGCTTGAGGGCTCTAGTAATTTATGCACCGAGAATTTATACAGGTCATGTACCTATTTACTTTGCTGTGCTCTAAAAAAATGCACAGTTACCTTAGCAACTTTAACATTGCAAGAGAATACAGAGCTTTCTTAAAGAGACATTGTCGAGAGCGGTCAGCCTGACCAGCCATTCCCCCGCTTCCCTGTGTGCTGGATCAGCATCCACATGCCATTTTCCCTTCAGATCAAATATACATTTTGTTATTTTAACAATGAACAACCCATCTCAGAACTCATTGACATCATCCAACAGTAAACAAAAATAAGCCTACCATGCACAAGAATGAGAAAATGTCATCAAAAAATAGACGGAATTTACTCATTTCATCATCCTGACATGTTCTGAAAGCTTAAAATAATTTTTCAATTTGTGGAAATTGCCTAGACTCTATAAAAACATAAAGCATGCTAGTTACACCTTGGGGGCTTTCAGATGTAAAATAAACATTGTAGAAGAAATCTAATAAGCTGACTAGGCAATAAGCAACAAACCTCTCACATTTGTTTTAGTTTCTTTTCCTCTCTCTCTCGCTCCAGGATTTTTCATTAGATTTGTTCATGGAGTGTTCTGCCCAAACCCAAATTAAAAGAGAGTTTCTAGAAGAGGGTCCCCAGTACCCAAAACGCAGAAGCAACTATTCAGAAGAGAAACACCTTCTCTGCCCATCTCGAGGGGTCTGATCTGATACCGGCCGAGACACTGGGGTATCACCAAGTCTGTTACCAACCTTTTGTCAGCCCTGTGAAATATGTGGAAAATCCCACGAACTAAGGAAAAGTGTCTGATAAACTCCCCAGGCTCACAGTCACGGAGAAGGACAGTGAAGCCAGGACGGGGAGAAGATCACGGGCGCCCTGCTCGGGGGGACTGGCAGCCCTCACCTTCCGAATTGAGTGCCCAAAACAAGTGCCAACTGATCCCAAACACACCCAACACACCCAGTTTTCAACTGGGCTTCGAAAACACAGACTTGCCACCGCAGATAACTCAAGGTGCACTTCATCAGCTACCAAAAATCCTCCCTCTTCACTGCAGCCATTAAAAGCAGAGTAAAGCAGTGACTAGACACTAAGTCAGGGAGGACCACGCTACAGAAAACAACAATAATTTTATTACAAAATGGGCCAGAAACACTGCACTGTGGCACTGCTGGAATTTTGGCCCTTCTCTTGCTTCCTACCCACATCTGCAAGTCATTGCAAACTATAAAGCACACAGTGAAATATCTTTCTACCCATAACCACCATTCAGGTTTCAGTAAAAAAATTAAATTAATGATTTCTCTCCCAAACAACTCTGATGTTGCAAACCTTAGAGAGTACACAACAGATCCAAACAACAGATTTTTATTTTTTTTTTTAACAGCTATAAACATGATATATTTTCTGCAGCATCCTGTGAATGTAGGACGTGCCTCTTTGCACTCAAAGGTTGTGTGCGTTGAGCTGGGACAGGGAGAGCAGGGAGTAAAGCTATAAACCTCTTTTAGGTTTAGGCAACTACTTTATTCCTACGTTATCAAAAAAGGGTCAAATTTCGTCTCTTTTCAATCACAGGGACAAAAAAAAAAAGACTTAAAGCAAGGTGTTGACTCTCCCTGATGAATAGTATATGGCTCCAATCAAATTCTGCAGCAGTAGGCCCATACAGTTATATTTTAGATGGGCTGTGTCTGAGAATTAGGCAAAATATCTACCACAAATCACATTTTTTTGGCATTTCTGACCGTCCCTTTTCCTGATAAGCGCAGAACACCTTCAGGGCTTCATTTCAGGAAAAGATGTGGGAGTGGATCTCAGAAATCATTCCAAAAGCAGCGTGAGTAGACTCCCTCCAAAGCAATAGGGCTGGGCTGGGAATTCATTACTCTTTCCTCTTGCCCTTACAGTTAAACACAACCAAACCTCAGTGATTTTCTTTCAATATTGCACCCAATTGTCCCATCCACATCCTATTGCCGAGGCTGTTCAGAGCAGTCTCAGCAGCAGCATCCGAAGGTCTGATAATATGCTCTGCATCTGCGGACCAGGAGCATCGGTGGCACCAGGCAAGGAGCAAATACCCTATTAACACCCTTCTTTCGCATCGCACCCCCATGAAAACCAACAGAGAGGCTGCACAGAAGAACTTTAAGCCATATCGGGCTGTTGCAGGGAAACCTCTCCTCTATATCCAACATGCAGACGCGCCAGCAGATCCACACCAAGCGAGGTCCCCCAGTTTCAGAGCCTCCCACACAAACAGCACGGCAGCATCCCACCCGCCTGGCCCACCAAGGCATCGGCCTCATACCGTCCCTTCTCCCACTGCCCTGGAGCAGGAGGAGAGCAGGAGAGGAGGACGGGGAGAGGGCGGTTTGCGCAGAGCCGCTCGGCTCCCCCATCCTCCACCCCTCGTCCTTCCCCACGAGCTTGTCTCCATAGAAGGCAGCAATCTGCCTCCCGTGCCCAGGTACCGCAGGCAGCGTGCCACTTTGCCAACGCACTGTCAGATCCGCGCCGCGTCAGAACGAGCCCGACCACATTAATTCAACTTGGTGGATTAAAAAAAAAAAAAATAAAAGAGGGAAGGCAGGACAAGGCATAGCAGATGGCTGAGGACAGATACTGCATCCCATTCTTTCTTGCTCTGCAAGAAAACAGCATCACTCTGCTGTTTACCATGCTGCTCCTAGCTTTTTTCTTTTTATCTAAAAAACACAGGAATTAGTGTCCAAATATCCAGGGTTTCCATGTTTTTGTTGCCTCCACTTAAGTGTTGTGGCTTTCCATCCCTGTTGCAGCTCTTCAGGCCACATGGCACAATGAGGGTGCGATTGCTATGAGATAATCACACCCTTGGGGTGTTATTAAGCACAAGACTATGCCTCGTGCCTCTCGCTCTCCGGGGATGTGATTATATCATGATAACCAAACTCCCCAGAGACACCTTATTGCAATTATGACATTTCTTTCAGGTTTATGTATGAATACATTATTCAAGGAAATTACTTTGATCACCAGAAACTTCCACTTAGTGTTCAAATACTTAAACTGGATGGTTTACAGAGATGAAGTTCCTTCCTTACAGTGTCTGACAGGGAGAGAAACAGGGCTTTTAATCTGAGCAGAGCAGTACCACGGCCTAATCACCAACACGCGGATACACTCTCTCTTATGTAGGATGGCGGGTTTTCAAATAACCAAACTAGTCCAAATAATTCAATCCATATTTTGGCTACTCCAATGCCTGGAGAACTAGTCCAACAAAGCTTTTCTATAAAGAACAGCTTAAGATAAAAAGAATTAAAGACAGAGCTATTACCTTCAGGCTTCATAAGCACAAAGAGCCGGGTGGTTCAAGGATCAGAGAGAAAAATGGACACCCCCCCCTTACTGACCTTATAAACTTGTCTCGCCACTTAATGTGAGTGGTCCCACCTGTGTAAGGCACTCAGCATCACACCCAAGTGTTTCAAATGACCTTCGGTGTCTGTTTGCAACGATTGGCCCAAATGTTCCAGCAAAACTCGTTAGTTAAATGTGTCCACCTGCCTCCCTTGGTTCTGGACATCGCTGTAGCAGCAGGAGCTGCTTGTACAGCTGTTTTTTTGCTTCCATTGTGGTGCAAGAAAAAGCAGATCTACAATACTGAAGGGTTAAATAGTTGAGGGGCCAGAACTGACTCTACAGATTAGTGGTGGGGCAAAATCAAGGTCACGCAGAAGACAGGTCACGCAAAAGGCCAGCACAGTGCCGCAGATGGGTAGCGTTAGCTGATAAAAGGTGTGGCCAGAAGGTCTCCAAAGCCCATAAGGATTCTTCAGGGACCAACTGAATTAAAACAGAGAAGCAGAAATAACACCTGCACCCCAATAGCAATGAATATTCCCTAGGGCCCTATGGACTTAGCGAGAGGGGACTGTGTATCTGTTCCTGTGTTTGTTTTACTGACCTTGGCTAAGTGTTTATGAAATACATATTGGTTATTGATCACTCTCCCCGTTCCTCACCAGAGAGAACCCAACAGTTAATAGCATAGGTCTAGTGTCAGAGAAACACAGAAAATACACACATAATAGAGGACACAATCTAAGTCCTTCGCAGAAGAGACCAGAAAATGTACACCAAAAACTCCCTGGCGTCATCCATAGGGTTTTTTTCCATAGTTTCTGTACAGCTGGGCTACGTTCCCCATGCCAGCTGGGGGAGAGCAAAGCTGCTTTTCCCAGTGCCCAGCAATGCTCCTTGCTCCCTGCCCCCCGATCGCTGCTTCTTTGGAAGCCAGCACAAGCCAAACGTCTGTGCTACCTTATACTAAAACAAACATTAGCCCAAGGGAAACAAAGAGTATGTACCTAGATTTTTCCTCTCAAATAAAAAAGAAAAGGTTTGTGTCAGAAAAAAGAACTGCTAATTAAACAAATTCTGGCAGTTTCGTTATACATTTTGGGTTTTTTTAAAGTCCTGAATAGGATGGGAAATATAATACGAGCTCAGTGTGCACAGTACAGTGAATGTTCCCTCTCTGGATACTCAGTTAATATCTTGATAACATCACTCCTCCACTTGTGACCAGCAGTCAAAGAAGAAACCTCAGCATTACTCCGTATTTCCTATGCCAAGCCCGTCTTTCCTATGCAAAGTCTGAGTCCCTGATCACCTGTCTCTTCTAAACATAATTGCATCTTGTCATGAGCTTTGATCTCTAAAATAGAGATCACCTCTAAAAGTGCCAATGCTTGGCGACCTCTAACTAGCTGATACTCACTGAGGCAGAGCTTCCTTGCGGAATGGTTTAAAAAAAGCAGGTATTTGGCTGCGGTGGGCTGTAAGGAAGTTCAACCTTTTATTCGGGACTTGCAATCAAGCTTTAGGAAACAAGCGTACCCACGAAACTCCTGACACCCTTGTTCACGTTGGGTTTGATTTCTATGGAGCTGCTGACGCTGATGCCCCTTCAGACCCAGGTGGCTGCCAGGACGTGGTTTCTGCAGACGCCAGAGGCCGTAGCGCAGGCACTCCTGCTCTTAAGGCCATCACGTGCTCTGGAAAGCCCTGTCCCGCTGGGAAGTAATGCTGTCATGCGCCTAAAAACCAGATTTTGTGATACAGTCCCACCTGCAAACAGGGAAGGCAAATGCTTCCAAGTGTGCGTAAGACCTTCCGATAGCTACTGCGATTCTCCTGTGTCTTCCTCAGTCTTCCCACCACCTTCGGAGCCCATCGCGCTCACACCTCTTATTCTGAATTTGAGAAGCAAGTGGAAGCGTCAGAAAATCTGTTACACAGGTGATGCCTCACTTACAACAGCCACGAGAACATTTCTGCCATGGAAGCCAAATATATATATAAAGTGCTAAAGATAATGACAGAGTGTGCATTATCAGCCTCTCATCGCTGTATCGTTATTGGGGATAAATTTGAATCTGTGGTGAACTTCATGTATCTCACATCCACTACTGACTATCAGTGAAGGTGACTCCAGGCAGGGGCAGCTTATCTCCAATAGTTTACCAAGTTAATTGAAATGAGCTTAAAACCAGCTCAAATGATCAAATTCCTATACACACTATTTTGTTTCTATCTCTCCGGCAATGTGACAGCCGATCTGCAGAATTACAATGCGACAGAAAGCGTGATCGCCCGGAGAGCTGGTCAAACACGTCCAAGCAGGGACAGAACAATGCGCTTGGTTAAGAAGTACGCTTTATTGATAAACAGTCCCTGCTATTTGAAAACTCTGGATGATGATGATGTTTAGCAAAAATACTAATGCAAAAGAGAATCGTTACTAACGCTACTGTGAACTAGCATTAAGAACATTTCACTGCTGCTCACCCAGCCTTTTTCAAACAGTGTTTTTCTTTACGCTATGAGTTTGAGCAGAAACCAAGTGTTTATGTGTTCTCAGGGAAATTGCCTCTTGCTTATCCTGTTATCACAGAACTTACCTGCACGTGGGGAGCGATGCCACCATGCTGAAGTGGCCAGTCCCACAAAAGATGTGACAAATAGCAGCCAGGGCTTGCTCACGGAGGCCACTGTGAATAACGAATAGATTCCTGCCCAGCCCAGCCCAGCAGTCTCTATTAACCTTAGGTCTAATTCAGTCACAAGTTCTGCACCTTTATTTGGCCAAAAACCTTCTTTTTTTACGCCAGTACCTTTATTCATGTCCCACACTGACCTAGATGTTGTTGCCCACACTTAAGCAAGGCAAACTGAAGCTGAAGTAGGTGCAGAGAACTTCTTAGATGATCATAGAATCATAGAATTGTCAGGGTTGGAAGGGACCTTAAAGACCATCTAGTTCCAACCCCCCTGCCATGGGCAGGGACATCTCCCACTAGATCAGGTTGCTCAAAGCCCCGTCCAGCCTGGCCTTAAAAACTTCCAGGGATGGGGCCTCCACCACCTCTCTGGGCAACCTGTTCCAGTGTCTCACCACCCTCATGGTGAAGAACTTCTTCCTAACGTCCATTCTGAATCGACCCATCTCTAGTTTTAAGCCATTCCCTCGAGTCCTACCATTACCCGACATCCTAAAAAGTCCCTCACCAGCTTTCTTGTAGGCCCCCTTAAGATACTGGTAGGCCACAATAAGGTCTCCTCGGAGCCTTCTCTTCTCCAGACTGAACAACCCCAACTCTCTCAGTCTGTCTTTGTAGTAGAGGTGCTCCAGCCCTCTGAGCATCCTCGTGGCCCTCCTCTGGACACGTTCCAGCCTGTCCATATCTTTCTTGTAGTAGGGGCTCCAGAACTGGACGCACAACCCCTTCTCTTATAAAAAGGAGTGGGAGATCCTGCCTTGTTTGGCCTTGCAAACCTGAGACCTTGGGTGATGCCGTTGACCATCTCCCCCGGTTTGGAAAGCTGCAAACACACATCATCATCCTGGAGAGCTGCTCAGACCTCTCCTCAAAGTGCCCACCACCCGTTAGTAAGACATTCATCACGAATGCAAATAATAAATACAATCTGTATACAACAAATGATCCTTTGGACAATTAGCAAGCGAAATAATTATATTTTTAAAAAGCACCTTCGTGAATCAGATCCTCTGTTTGCAATGATTATATTGCTCAAGAGAAGATCTTACTTCAACGTCTTTCTCAAAGCTTGACAACTCTCCTCATGGTAGCAAAGAGCTGCACTTGTTATGGTGCACTTGGTTCTCATAAGGACAATTACGCAAGGACAGCATCGGCGCTGCCAGAAAATGAAATCAAGAGAGAGAAGTCAGGAGTTGCCAAAGCTGAGCCTGTACCTTACGAAATCTGATTCTCCCCCAAAGACACAACTCCAGGCCGGCAATATTTGCAAAGGTGACACAACTCACAGCATGTTCCCGTGTTGTAAAATTCATTGAGGGCAGGAGAAGCCAGAAAAACAAAGAAAAAAAAAAGATTCAAACACTCCAACATTTAAGGACCGGATTTTAAAATAAATGCACAATGAAAGGTTATGCTGTCATTAGAGAAATAGCCAACACTTTACAGCACGAGTCAACACAGTACTGCAGCAGACACTTCGCATTTGCAGCTAATCTGCCGATGATTAAACGAGCTGTTATTGAGCATTTGCCCTGTTGAACTAGGTTTTTCTTATCCTTATTAATCATTCATTTTACACTACAGTAGCCTCCTGTCTTTAAGCAAAACATCTTTTTTTTCTTTTCTTTTTTTTTTCTCAATAAGGCAAATTTAGCTTTTTTTTTTCCCCTCTGGTGACATCCTTTATGATCCCAAGAACAGATAGCTGAACAAAAGCAGGAACAAAACCTGGGAGAGCTCTAAAGAGCGTGGGGAAGAAAAATCTTTTTGCGCTAAAACTTAGGGAGGTAAAAGTAGAGGACATGGCTGGAGCCACTAAGCTCTGGTGTAAACACGGCCATTTAAGAGGATTTGCATACCATTTATTAACCTTCCGGAAGAACTACACAGACCCCAGTCAGGGAAAACAACTGTGTACACATGTTCGTTTCATTCTTGTTATCGAAATATAGCTTCTGCCAGCCACCTCCCAGCATATTCCGCAGGCAGATAAATACAGAGACTGGGAAGGGGGTGGATGGATCCGGCCGCTTTCCTGTCCCTTTTGGGTTTCATGGAAGCTGGAATTCATTTTTTAGCTACATTTTAGGAGGAAAGGTGTGAGCAGCCACCTTCAGGTGCTTGTTAGGGTCCAGAAAAGGAGCCGATCCCGTAATGCCGGCAGCCCCAGCGGGAAGGACGGTGGACCTCCTCCACAAGGTCCCTGTCCTCATCCTAATTCAGGATTTTGCCCTACACCACCACAGTTTATGCCTCAGTTTCCTCAACGGCAAACAGGCACACCAACGCCTCCTGTCCTCTGTTGGGCAACCCAGATCTCTGGTGGCCACAAAAGCAATGTGTCTTACTGTCTTCTTTGCTGTTAAAAGTCTGTATTTACAACATAAATTTCAAGGTGCTTAATAAAAAAGTTTTCAACCATGAATTTCACAGCCATTTGGAAATAAAATTCTCTTTATATAGGCATGTTACTGAGACTTTTTTTGAGAAACATGGAGGAAATGAAAGCCACACAACGATAAAGCACCCACAACAGTAAGTACCTTTGTGTCCCCGCAGCAGGTAAGCGTAGCCAGCAGGCACACGCACACAAGATGGGGTGAGGGGTGTTGGATGGAGATCTTCCAAAGGCACCAACTGCCCCAGCTCCCACTGAGCTTCAGTTCCACCTTTGCAAAAACTTCCAGCCTGCTTTCTCCTGGGGTGACAGTGCTCCACAGAGAGCAGCCAAATAGGATGGGATCGTGCCGTGGGTTCAAAACACCCTGGGACTCCAGAGATCCAGATTCTTATCCCCATCCTACCACAAATCTGCACAGCTCCAGACTCTCTCTGGTTACATCTGCACTGCTAGCGGAAGCTTGGCCACAGCCTTGATCATACAACCTACACGTCCTTGGAACCATTGGTGGCTTTTACCACAGCAGTATCCTGAGCTCTGGATATCCCTGTCCCTTAGCAGGAGTCCTGCTGTGCTGCGACTGCGTGAAGAAGGATGAAATCCCCTGTTTAGGGACCAAGGAGGAGTGATCCTTCCCACCACGCGCACACTCTCTCTCTCTCTCTCTCTTACTTCGCACTCAATACAAGGATGCTATCAGCTTAAAGAAAAACAGAAAAGAAAGCTTGTTAGAAGGGATTTTTCCCCCCTTAATTTCCTCTGCATTTTCTTTTTTTTCACTTATAACACACATTTCATTAACTTTCCACTTCGGTTTAGAAGCTGGATTAACTAATACGTTTTTTGCTTTCATGTAACAGCATGTTGTAATGTTTACTTTGCAAGTACTGCACAGGAACAGTTTTAAAATAAAGCTCTATAAAATTGATTTTTCACTGATTTTTGGTTAAATTACAGGTTCTATACCATTGCTATAGGGTTTTATAAAACCCTGTTTCTGTGTGTTTGTTCTTTGGGTTATCATTTATTTTAGCCGTAACTTCTTTAAACTCTTAATGTAATAAAATCCACCTTCATAATAGCTGCACTACCACCAAAAATCTAGCAACACCTTCCAAACCCCAAGGGGAACTTGCAATTGAGGAAGAAAACCTGATATGCAATATGTTAAGGATATGTAGGAAAAGTGTAATTAATGTAAGACAGAAAGCGAAAAAGAAAGTAAGTTTTGAAATCTCTCCCAGTGATCACATACTTCACAGCGTAGTACAAATGCAGTTCCAACGGTTATTTTTAGCCTGGCACACGCGGGTATATTGTTACCCAGCCTGCTGCTAGAAGTAATTTTAAATATCTTTCTGAACAATCAAAGAAGATGCTATATTCAAGAACAGGCACAGAAGTCGTCCTTATCTCGCATTCTCCATGAGAACATTTGACCTTCCTGATTTGGGTTCATTTGACAAGAATTTGCTGGCTGCGTAAAGATCTGCATCTCATGTAGAATGATTATAATAAAAGTTCATATCACAAACCCTACACAGAATAGCATTCTCTTTACCTACGAAAAGGTGACATTTTCCAAGCTGTTACCTAGAGAGCAAAGGACAAATGGAAAAGATCAGTCACATAAAAGCAGTTTTATCATAACATCCCATGGCAATTTCAGAGTTCTTTGAAGGCCAGATGCTTCTGCTCCATATCTAAATTTCCGATAATAAGAGACTCGATGGAAGCACAAAACATACCTGTGTCGCAAAGTAAAAAAATCATGGCTATCCTATAATTTCAAGTAATTTTCTATTTGGAGTTGGTCAATTTTTTCAGTGTGAAAGCGGTACGGTTTCCCTGGTGTGCCAGAGAGAGACAACAAAATATCGTGAGTGAAGTTGAACAAAATGCTATAGACAGATTGGAACCATTGAACTGGCTCAGCTGGACGGAGCCGCCGCTAAAGGAGATGCAGCTGAGGCTGAATTTCCTCAAAGTGCAGGAATTGTCTGGCAGGATCCCATCTCATCCCTAACAGCTACTTCACAGCAAACGCAAGAAACCCTGGGGCTGATAATCCCAAACCAACTTGCCTGTAGGGAAAGCTTTTTGGTGGTCTTTGCCTATGCCAAAGCAGACAACTTCCAATGCTTTTTAAAAATGCGTGGGTCTACTGCAATACATTGGGTCTATCCGCTGGTGGTGTTCAGTGTCCAGACTTTTGTGAAGCCGCCAAAGTTTGAAAAACAAGGTTTAGAGTGAAAACCAAGAAAAGGCAGTCCTTCGCAGGATCTGAGCGCCGAGCAGCCCCTGGGTACACCCCCAGCAAGCTGACACATTCCAAACTCCGCGAGCTCGATTTCCTTGCACAGATGGCAACCTTGCATGGAAGGTCCACAGCGAACTCTAAAACTGTCATTTCAACCAAACCCTCATGTCGGTCCTGCCTTTCGTAGGCCAAAATCATGCCAGACTATCTGCAGGAGCTGGGGAAAGAGACCGGCTTTAGGAGAGTGTAAACTGACTTCACTGGAACTACTGCCAAACCAGGCTGATGGAAATAAGAGGAAAATCACTGTCCTGTAGTTTTAATTCCCAAAGGAAGCAGAGCCTTTGCACAGCCCCGGTTCCCACTTGCTTAGCCAAAAGAGAACAAAAACTAATAAGGAAGGCAGGGGATGCCATCCGCAGAGTCCAACCAAGGCACATATCTACCCGACCTGTGCTAGATCATCTCAAAATACAAGCTGGTTTCCTGGTTGTTGTTATTTATTTATATATTTTGCCAAGAAAAAAAAAAAATTAAAAAAAAATCGATTCTTCTATGATTTACAATGGGGTTAAGGCAAACGTGAAGCCCATGTTAAGGCTGCTCATCTCATGATAAGGCAGCAAAAAGGTCAACAAATTACTCTCTCCCTAATGGTTCATTTGAACCAATGAAAACAGGGTATTTTATCCTCCCGGGTCAGGCCTGCTTAGAAATCCTGCGTCCTCTTCCCCCCTTCCCTCCTCAGCCTCCCCCCAGACCTCCTCCCTCTCTCCCACTCCCAGCCCCTTTCTTTTAACTATTTCTGATTCTCCAAGGTGACCTTTTCTCCCACTCCTAATACCAAATTTTCTGGCTGAGTGACGCTGAGCGTCGCTGCTGCCCCGGCCGGGGGTCCCTGGGCTGCGGGGGCAGGATGGGGGGCTGCGGCCCCCGCCCAGGCCGGGCTCTGCCGCTCGCTGATGCTGAGCCGGGAGAGGAACTGGAGATGGAGGGGTGAAGCCCTATGGATCCTATCCTGCCTGGGAGAGGTTTATCTGGCAATGGGAGCCTCACCAGTTATCGGCTCGCAGGGGATGAGCGAGGGTTCTTCGGCTTTAGCCAGTGCTAACTGCCGCCTGTTAGGAATAGCCATCACATCTAATTGTTATCCCTGCTGCTGATTGAAGGGGGAAGTGGAGGGATGGGAAGTTCAGCTGGGTGACATGATGCAGTTTTAATGAGTCTCTCTTTTTCTTTTCCATTTCCTTTTCTTCTTCCATTTCCCTCCCCCGCCACCTCCACCCCGGACTGGATGTTTTAATATGGAAATATAGTAAATTCTAACAAAATAAGGCCAGCACCTAGAGCACAGACCGAAGGCAAATCTCCTCCAGTAGTTTTTCAGCAGTTGCAGGGCAGCAATAGCACTACAGAAGCAATTAGTTCCTTAAGTTCTTTAGCACAGGGCCTTTGGAGGGGGTGGACACTAGATTAAGCCCTGCTTCATTTGCCTATTTATTCAGCTGCCAGAAAGCTGAAAGGGTTAAACCGTCTGTTGGAGAAGAAAAGACTCCCCAGAGCCAGCTCCCGGAGTGACCGTCCCCAGCGAGGAGCCATCGCAGTGCTGCCGGTCGCTGCAGTGTGACCTCATGCATGAAGTAGTTAAAAATGCACTTTTTCTTTTTTTTTTTTCCTTTTTTTTTTTTTTTTTTTTGCGAGAGTGTGTGTGTGCGCGTTCCCAGCAGATGCAGCAGTGCTGCGTGCGGCACAACCTGACTCAGCAAAGGCGCCTGGTGTCAGAGCAGCCCCGGCCGTGCCGGAATCCATCCCCAGCAGAGGCGAGCAAAGCCCGGGTTTGCACCCAAAGCCAAACCCAAGCTCTGCAGAATTAGCCCAAGTTCAGAAAGAGAGGGTTTCTAAGCCGGGCTACATATCTGAAACCGGGAGGGGTTGGTATGCAGCAGCGGACTCTCTGTCTCTAAATAATAGAGAGATTAAGCTCCACATTTGGGTACGGTTTGTATTTCTTCCCTTGCTTGCTTTTCCTCCCTTGCAGCCACGAGTGAGTCCGAGCCCTGTGTCTCAGGGCTATACAGAACTGACGCTCCCCGATATATTCCAGCTTGTATTTTCGACGTTTCATCAGAACTAGGTTTAAAAAGTTAACTCTCCCAGTGAAGTTGTTTTGCTTTGTGTGCCTCGACGCACACGCTCTGCATCAATTGTGCCTGTACCAGGGAGGGTTTTAATTACAGAATCATGTTTGAGGTGCATGACCAGTTTATTCCTGATATAGGTCACTAATTTGGGTTCTTTTTTGCCTGAAGTGTCCCTTAGTGCTGTTCGCTGTAATGTCTGACGGCGTATATCCAACCCCACAGCATTTCTTCTTTCTCTCTGCATTATTTGAGATACAAATCTGAGAGAACCTGTTTTCACAATCTAAGAAATATCTGGGTTTGGTCAGTTGTTGTTCCAAGGGTTTTTTTCTTGAAGAATTAAAAATGTAGCGTACTTAAAGTGGATTTAGAGAAATAGCTCACATACGCTCGCTCACTCACACACAGAAAAGGAATGCCAGCGCATACGCAGTACGATGGCTCCAAACACAGAGATAGCATGTAATGCAATTTTGTTATAGCATATCATTGAATTTTGTTAATATAATAACCTGAAATAAAGTATTAAGACAGATTGACATGCCTGGGTAGCACAGCTGAGGATTCAGGTATTTAAATCTAACATGTTCTAGTTTGTTCCTATTGAAATCAGTGGAAGATCTCCTTCCCAGCTGATTGCAGGGGGGAAAAATGGATCCAGCTTATGCAGAATAATGACGCGGGGCGGGGAATGGGCAAGTTCAGATGAGTTTTCAAATGTTGATTTCTTGGCTCAAATCAGTTCTAATTTCTGTTTGTTTTTTGTGGTGGTTTTTTTTGTTGTTGTTGTTAGAGAAAAAAAAAGGAAGCTATTTTCTTCGACATCCATAAATAAAATAGAAATCATCCCAATGCAAGGAAGGAGAGAGGGAAGAGAGTGAAAAACCTTTTTCATGTTCATCTTCCTTTCATCCCTTAATGATGTAAAACTTCCTTAGCCACTCTCTTCTATTTGCCGCTTTACCCAAAGGATAAGACCACATCCTGCTGGAACCCAGGGATTCGCTGAGCCTGCTCACAATTGACACAAAAACTTCAAAACATTTTTGAGCTCCAAGTCTGAAAACATAAATATAGAGAGAAAAAAAAAATCATAGCCCCATCCTCAATTTACGTGCGGTCATATTTTCGTACCACTCACCCACCTTTGTTCAAAGAGGCTCATGAACAGGTATTCGCTCTCTTAGCTGCCTGCTAACATCATTTCTAATGTTTTTTTCCAGGACTGCGCAGCTTCACGTTAGCAATTTGGGTCTGGGCATTCATCCTCCGAACTGACTTCAAAAGACTTTAACAAAAAGGCACTAGTCCATATTTCCACCGAGACAACAGCGATGCCCCAGTTAATCACAGGAGAAGGAGGCTCCAACCCAGATCTCGGAAAGCTGAAATCTTTCAAAAAAGGCTAAACCTGGCTCAAATTGTTTCTGCAGAGGGTATTTTCAATTACTCCTCCCTAAGATCGTTTCCTTTCATTGACTTTATACATCATGAAAGTTCTGGGAAATATAAAACTTCCGCTATTAAGGATCACGCAAACACGTTTAAAGCTAATGCAAATTTCCCTGCTAAAAACATGCCACTTCAAAATGTTTTCTCAGATTAAAAGCTGAGTTTTCAAAAATAAAACTGTAGCAGCTACAAAAAGAGACCGGAGAATTTTGCTAGAAATAAGCAGGAAACTCCTCATTTTTTCCTTAAAACTAAACTAAATCAAATGGATTAATGAAGGGCTAGGAAAATCAACGGGAAGGGTCCTGACATATCCAACAGGAGCTCTGAAGGGAAGGAAAATGGCAATCCCCAGACCTCCCAAACCAACCCAAAGAATTCCTTTCTGTGATAGATGCCTGGAAAGAGGAAAAATGCATACTCCAGAATATTGCAACACCACTCAGGGAACGGCGAGAGAAAACCATTCCACTGTTCCCAGTCTCCTGACTGTAAATTCAACCTATCCCCCTCCCCGAATAATTTCAGTATTTTATCTACAAGGTTCCTATGGCTTGTTTAGTTCATGCGGTTGGCTTTTGGGTGTTGGGGTTTTTTTTTTTTTTTCCAATTGCACCTGACAAAGATCATAAACCTTTTAGCTGCCGAGTATTTCCTGTGCCGTAGTGCTGCTTGCAGCGTTCCCAGGAAGGTTCATCTTTTGTGACAAACAAAGAGCGGGGGGAGGCAGATGGGAGCAGCCGCCCGGCCCTGCTCTCCATCCCCTTCAGCATCCCGGGGAAGGGAAAAGCCTCTTGCAGGGGGTGACCTTGACGAGGACCCTCCGTTTGCAGCTTCTCGGGAAAGCAAGGCTGCATCTTCGGCTCCTTTCGGCTCCTTCGGCTTCTGCTTTTACATTCAAATCAGCTTGGCAGGGCAGCGGGGCTGGACACCCACCACCCAGCCACCGGCCAGAGCGTAACTTGGTGTTCCTCAGCTGGAGGAAAAAACTGGGAATACAAATTGGAGCCCGAGCCGTTTCCTGGCATTATTTCACTGTAAATTTAAGTGGTCCTGGCATTGTGAAGCGCTCTCATTTATTTTAAAAGCAGAAAAAAGATTTATTCTGTGCCGAAGTCATTCAGAGCGGGATGGAGAACAACCGGGAGTTGGTTTGCTGTTTTCCTAACAACAACCAAAGTCAGGGCTGCTTTTTTGGCTAAATGGCAGAGGGGTTTAGGGCACTTCTACTTCTCTTCCAAAATAATCTCTTTTTTTTTCTCTATTTCAAGAAGCCATCCTATGTATCTTCTTCAGACATAACTCCTGGCACTCTGATGGGCCATTTACCCCTAAAACCCACCTGGGCTTTAAGTAGCAGTTTTGAGAGCCATCCCTGTATTTCTTGTACATGCCAAACATAAAGGTCCATTCATAGGAATTCAGGATATTTGGGCAAATGTGGGGTCACAAACGAAGTGTCCCTGTTGAGGACTATTCTGAGACACAAATGAATACTTAGCATCAACGTCCCTCCTTCCAGAGAAGGAAAAAACAGGCTGGGGAAGGAGAAATGACCCAAAGACAAAGAACAGACCTGCCGGGAAGCTGAGCTTATTGCTCATGTTCCTGGCTGGCAGCCCCATCTCCTTACCACTACTCAAGCTCCACATCTTTGCAGGGTATGCAACTGGCATATGGAATTTTTAAAAGCAATTTTGTAAAGATGGGCTTCTATTTCTGTTCATGCCATAGCTCTTAATCCTGAGGCAGAAACAACCAATGCCTGAGTTTTGCATGCATGCATATGCATTACCTGGAAAAGGCAGGCGAATGTCAGTTTTGGGTTTCTACCAAAATCTTTCCTTAGCTGAGTTTTTCTCAGGAACTGGAGAACAGACAGAAGCAGAGCCCTTAAAATATGTTTTCAGCATTTAAAATGCAAACTGCAGCCTTCCTCCCTTCCCCGCGTATACTCGGGGTGAAATTCAACGCTCTCGGTAACTCACATATCACCCCTTGACGGAGCGCGAAGTGGCCAGGATGGACACCGTATGGCAGAGGTGAATACCGAACCTGGGTACAAGCTCTTTGTTGGGTAAAAAACATGTGCAGTGGGAGGTTGGAGCAAAATAAAGGAAGGAACAAGAGATATTCTTGACTGACCTGCTACTATTTGAATACATGGGCTCAGACTTATGCCATGCAGAAGGCTCCAGCCCCTAGGCCAGCGCTGGATATTAATGGCGCAGAAGAGATTTCAAGCTCTGCCTTCAGGGTTGGTGCTGGACTCTCCTTTGTCACATACTCATATCTCCTTTGTATGCAACCCATTAGCTTAGGCTGTGCGTAGGGTGTCGGGTCTATGAATATCGCCACGAACATATTGCATCCCCAGGAGCGTACGGCATCTCTGCATTTTCGGGGATGCTCAGCAATTAGCCAGGGATGCCTGTTGTTGGACTCTCTTATACATGGCTGAGAAATTCAGCCAGTTCCACGACCATCTGAGTCACTTGTTTACTGCCCACTCCAACAGGAACTGGCCCTAAAATCTGTTAAAGCTGTAAACAGCACACATTCGATGAACTAAAAGATGGATGTTTGTTCATATGTGTTCTTTTAGATGTTTATTGGCCTAACTGACTTTTCATTAACTCAAGAGTTCTGTTATTTATTTTAATATTCCAAGCGTTTATGACCTTGTAAGCTATATCATCTGATTCTCTCTATATATATGTTCTAGGTCATCAACAGTTTGTTTCCATTTTCCTAACGCTGGCTTTTAAAACCATTTGACCAGGTCGTACAAATTCCTACAGAGGAATTTTGAAATATCTTCAAGGCTTGATCATTCCTGGGCACAGACACCTCACTGAAATCGGGGTTTGCGTATTCAAGTGTAGAAATTAGATTTGATGAAATTGTGCAAAATAAAATAATGCTCTCCCTTTTTTTAAAAAAAAAAAAAAGGAGCAGTTGGCAAAAGGTCACCAGTTCCATTTGTATTTTTATAATTTCATGGTTCACTTCCATAGGGTTTTAGTCCCGTTTTACTAAACTTTGGTGTGTGGACAAAGCTTGTCCTTCAGACACAGAGGGGAGAGAGAGAGTAAAGGGAAAAAAATAGTAATTAATCTTTTTGTAACTGAACTTATCTTTTCCTTTACTATTTACTCTGACTCCAATCAATCACTTACTTCTTAACCTTTTAGAGGTTTATATCATCAAGATATTAAAAACATTGATAACCGTCACCTTTCCATTTGTGTCCTGTTTAGAAGCTTCCAGCCTTTGGATCAAACACCCCAGAGATATTGGTGTGGTCCATGTGTCACCTTCAGCCCTCGACTCCCAGAAGCTGGTTTAGCTCTGCAGACTTCACTGGGGTCTACTGTTACTTCTGTGAGTTTTTTAATCTTGTCCTTGGCTTTGCTATGACTGTGGTCTGAGCTAAGTGACAGCAAGGTGAAAGGGATTGTTTTCAGTGGCCACTCCACTGAGCTCCTCATTCTGAGAGTTCATGAGCAATGGCCATGGTCAACTCGGCACCGCTCAGGAGTTGGCTCTGCTAATATACAAGTCAATTATCACAAACAGAGAGAACAACAGAATCTGATGGGAAGAAAAAGTCCAAGAATGAAATCAGGCCATAAAATAATGAACTTTCTGCTGGACTAGAACTGTCATGTCATGGGAACACAGCAAACTGAAGAGGCTGAAAATTCAACTCACCTCCCTTCATCAGAAGGGTGGTGGGGACACGCAGGGATGCAGAGCGCTGGCTATCCCAGCTAAACCTAACACAGACACTCAGGCATGGAAAACACCCTTCAGACCTTTGGTATCTTTGATTTTCTTCTCACAATCTTCAGCTTCTCCTCTTTATTTGAGGGGGAGAAAAATCCCCTTGGCATGTGGAAATGGCTGTGATTCAATGCAGCGAAGGGTCTCTACTGACGCCAGCCTCCCCGAGCCTTGGGAAATCCTTTGGCCATAATGAAACCACATCTGCTGCCAAGTGGGGAGTCAGTGAAGGATGGATGAGTGGGGAGATGCTTTCTCAGGCAGGCTGGGCCCCACTGCTTCATGAGTTTAACATCCATGTGCGGCACCATCTGGGGCGTGCGTTGGTCAAGTCATCTGCCCCAGACAGAGTGACTCCTGGGCAGGTGAGGGGTGGACCAGGGTAGCACGGGGACCATTTCGCAATGGATAAGCTGTTACAGAATAAGGGTAACAATCCCTTTTCAGCAGCATCTCACAAAAAACAGTGCCACAAATGGGTGCCCTGTTTCCAGCAAGAGGCTACCCCGAGCTTGGGAGAGCCCAGAGAAGTGGATGTAAAGGCAAACAATGAATCTCATCACCGATTCATGGTAACAAGAGCCTACAGAAGTAGCACTCTTAACAAATTTCACCAAGCTCTTAAAGCATCTTAAGAGCAGATCACTGTATCACTTGCTTTATGGGTCTATGGAGAATCTGACTGGGTAAGAAATGCACATATTTAAGTTTATAGACAGCTAAACCTAACATTTAGTGTCCTGATACGTACATGTTAGTTCTGTGCATTATAAGGTATATTTCTGCCATGTGGGGCATTCTGGCTGACCAAAATGGAATGTGTTCTGCAATTATTTAATTACTATAGCAGGATGATACCTGTTATTAATACTATTGAATAATAAACAATATGTCTAAAACTATAAACCCCAAAGAGCAAGTCAGACAGATATACCGGAAGAAAAAAAAAAGGGATGTAAAAATATATGTGTCGCTAGTAAAGATGAAACAGTGGCACTGTAGGAGTCAGGAGAGTGGAATATTGGTGAAATAACAGTATGGTCCCTGCCTTGTGCTGAATCTACACAAACACGCACCACATGAAATGGTCTCTGTCCTGAGGACTTAAGATTCATGGCTTACGCTGTGGGAGAAAATGCCTTTACGATGTCTGTCTCTCTCGTGTCTCACTGAGGGATGAGCTTTAGGGGTAGAAATAGCCAAGCCGGTGGATTTTATCATCTCCAGCTGGATTTTCACCTCCGTGCCCCCCGAGAACGGCTTGTTCACAGAAAGGGTTTGCAGAGGGAGAGAGGGCAAGGGCTGCCAGAGAGAAGTAAAGGAGGAGCAGAGGCCAACGCAAGGGAAAGAGAGAGCAAGAAGAGGAAGAAGCAGGACAAGGTCTCTGCTCATCTTTTGTTGAGGGAGCATGGAGAGATGCTTTAGGGGGACAGGCAGGGTATGGATGGGCAGGGGGACAGGGTGGGACAAGCCCAGCAAGGTGAGAGGCAAAACTGGAAGTGATAAAGAAAGGTTTCAGTGCCAGAGAAGGGGACATTCAACTAATCTTTCCCTGCTGGCACTGCACCGAGCCTGGACCTGACGTCTCCACAGGCAGGTCCTACATGGGCCCCCTGCCCCGGCCTCCTGCCCAGCTGTCCCCCTCCTCCCGTCTGTGTGCAGAGCAAGAGGAGGGGCCACATTTTCTGTTTTTTACTTTTATGCAATAAAAGAGCGACTTGGACAGAAACCACTCAAGATCTCCTTAACCTCCCCAACCCATCTCCTCTCCTAGAAAAACTTTGCCTTTTACCATCTCCACAAAAGAAGAAGCAGAGGTCCCCTCGGTGCCGGAGAGTCTGGTGTGGATCCCCATCCCTCTCCCCACCAACCCCTGCCACCTCCAGCTCTGGAGGCAACGGGCCACACCTCCAGCAGCAAAGACAGGGAAAGGGCTTTAACCCTGCAGATTTTCCCTGAGCGCCTTGGGAGGGGCTGGGAATTTTGGTAATGGGGAGGGGAAAAGAGGGGTAATAGTAATAATAATAATAATAGTACCCAAACACAGGACTCCACGTGCATGAACTGCTCGAAGGTCACCTGGTAGATGGCATGAAGACGGGTGGGACAGAATTCCTCCCTGCTCCCTGTTCTCTAATGAAAGATGCACTTTAATGTGCTGATTACATTTGCACCAAGTTCTTTTAAGTGCGAAACAAATGCAGAAACTCCAGAGATTTGCTGCACTGCTGAAACAAAAATCTTTACTAAATAATTAGCATAAAGCATCCATTTCTGTATGTAAATTTTGCCGGGTTTACAAATTAATAATAGTAACAGATCTTGTGTAGTAGGTTCGAGGCATTGGGTTTACACCTTGTCCATAATTTTGTCAAAACTGTCCAGCAAAATACATATTTTTTTTTATTCTAGTGTGTCAGTGATGACACAAGGAGAAAGAAGAAATAAATCTCACCGGGACAGTGTGGACAGGAGTGCCTGTTTGTTCTGGAAAGAATTGAAAGAAGAAGAAGAGAAACGGATCGCTGCTGTACATTAATTGTACAAGAAATGCAAAATGGCTGAAAATAGAGGAACAGTATTTATAAAGCTGTCTAGTTTCAAAAGATCAAAGGCAGAGGTAGAGAAATAATCCATTGAATGTGTCTAATTGCAAAGCGTATATTGTAAAAAATAATAATAATAATAATAATCTCTGGCTGTTTCACTTGCTCCCTGCCTTCTGCCCGGTGCTGGCTCCGCATGGGGCTGTGCAGTCACCGGGGAACGGCCACAGCTGATGCTGCAGCGTTCCTTGCGCCGCGCTGCCTGTTGTGCGAGCGCGCGTGTCTCAGGAAGGACAAACGTGGACGGTCTTCGGGGGAGAGAGCTGGCAGCAGGTCACCGGGCCACTGGCTGCGACACCCAAGGCTGTCACTCTGGGGACACGCCAGCTGGTTGCCACTTGATGCTGGCTCAGAGGAAAAAGCCTCCAGGATGCAAATGCCCCAGCACCTTTTTATGGGTGATGGGAGAGGCCGGATCCCCTGAAAACCCCAACCTGCCAGTTCGCCTCCTCCTTCCCCCAAATGCTCGATGGCCGGGTGGGCTCTGCAGTTTATCCATCCCAAACTGCACCCACCCTCCCTACAAATCCACCTCCTGGTGTCTCCACGGCCACGGGGGCCAGGGCAGAGGCCAGTAGCTGTGGGGCTGCTGAGGGGACAAGGGCAGGCAGGGCAGGGACAGGCAGGGACAGGCAGGGTGGGTGTAGGTTGGGACAGCCAGGGCAAGGCAGGGACAGGCAGGACAAGGACAGGCAGGGACAGGCAGGACAGGGCAGGGCAGGGCGCGCCGGGGAAANGCAGGGAAGGACAGGCAGTGCAGGGACAAGCAGGGCAGGAGCAGGCAGGAACGGGCAGGGCAGGGACAGGCAGGATAGGGACAGGCTCTCGGGCAGCTGGGGCGGGGCGGGGGGGTGTCTCTGTTCCTCTGTTTTG
>VYZM01002922.1:848219-881008 GCA_013398915.1 Dromas ardeola | reverse complement strand
CCCCCCCTTCCCATGCAAAAGGACCCCCCCAGAGCAAAGGACACCCCCCCCTCCTTCCCGGTGCTATGAAAGGAGTGCTGGGCTCCGCCACGCCGTTCAGAAGCTCCCTGAAAAAAACAACCCTTTGGAGGATTTTTGGGAGGGGGGGTGCTTTTTGCTTTATTTTTTACTTGCTTTTTTTGGTTTTATTTGTGCCGTTGCCCCCTGCAGCCCTGCTCCCACGTCCCTGTACCGCTCCCTCCTTGCGCGGGGGCTCGGCCATGCGGCCCCCGCTGCGCTGCGGAGCCGCAACACAGGTCCACGGTCCCGTCCTGCCTGACCACCCTCACAGCCCCTTCGCAACTCAACTATTAGCAGAACTAAATTATGAGCCTTTTTTCCCCAAAAAGGTCCAGCAAGGCGAGGGGCTGCAGCAGCACAGCTGCTCCCAGTGCCACCTCTGTCCCCGTGGGGCTCTGTCACCGCAGCCTGCAAGGTGGGACACATCCCCTTTTGCAGTCTCCAGCAAGACTGCAGTAGCCCACATCGGTTCGTAGGGTTAGGCTTTAGACCTCAATAAATCTCTGTTGTAAGACTCGTGTTTTCAGCTTCCTAAAGACACGCTGAGCCCCAAGTTCTGAGCCTCCTGAGAGCTGTGCTTGGGCAAGGGAAGATTTAATTATTTGGCTGCAAAAAGCCATATAGCTGGATTCAGCCGCATAGACACAACTCTCTCCACCCCCTCCCCTCTTCATCTCTGTTCCACTTTTATCAGCATTGCGTCTGTCCAAGGAACCGAGTCCATAGACATCTCCATCCTCCATCCCTGCAGTGTTTGACGTGGGACGCACGACCTTGTCTGCAATGGAGATATCAGTAGCAGAGCACTTGCCTTATTTAGGAGAGGGGGAAAAGAGAAGCCTTATTGTACTTTGTGGGATTGCTTGATTTCATGCTCGCCTGTGAAAAGCAGGCACTTTTAGGTAGAGCTCCTGGGGGAAGCAGGGCAAGGAAAGGGAAGGAGCAGAGGACGCGGGCCTCGGAGGACAGCAGCGCGGTGTTGAGGAAGGTAGCAGCCCTTGCTCTCGAGGCTGTTCTGCAGCAGATGCGTCGCAGCACCAAGCAGCTGAGAACGGGTCATGCCTCCAACCCTGGCAAGAGGCAGGAGTGAGGAGGCACGCAATGCCCATATGGCTACATCGAGCGGTGCAGCAACCCATTCCTCTCCTGCGGTCCTGATCCTGAGCGTTGCTCCAGCGAGGCCAGGTACTGTGTAACTGCAGAAGCTCACAGGGCAAGAGGCTGCAAGGTGCAGGAGGGCCCAGCTTCATCAGGAGGGCCCTAGAGGCACAGAGATCCTTAAGAGAAGTTGGATTTTTCCCCTCCCTCTTTCCCAGTAGATCAGCACAAGTACCAAGGTGTCGGAGACCTGCTTGCTTCCACGTCCATCAAGCGCTCTAAGGTCACAGGACACATTTTGACCTCATTTGCCCCCACCATAAGTCAGGGGCTATGCAGTGACTGGATGCACTGCTGGGGGAAGGGACACCCATACCACCCTGATCTCTTCCATGCAGCCCTGTGGGGGCAGATTTCCAGCCACGGGGCAGTTCTGCTCTTGAACAAGTCCTTGGTTCTTCACAAAGCGGGTAGTGAGGGATAAGAAACCAAGTGCAGGGAGCCAGACCCCAGTAAACCTGAGCCTGGCATTAAGAGACAGAAGGGAGCAAGTCACTCCAAGGTGATCTGCAGTGCAGCAGGAAAGCTGCTGGCTCCCTCCAGGGGCCACCAAGATGCCAAGTACAGCTCTGAAGGAATGCAGGTAACTGGGGGGCTGCGATGCGTGGGGCCTGATGGACCACACCGGGTCTGGTCCCCAGAGTGGGGCACGAAGGGGATTGAGAATCAAGATCAAACGTGCCAAGACAGCGCAAGCCAGATGCTCACCCTGGACCAGATCCCTCTCCAGCTTTGCAGGGGAGGGAGTTGCGCAGACTCCCCAGCAAACAGGACTGCCTCAGTTCTCTAACGGTCTCTCCTCCCTTGGGCTTCCAATGTGCCCCCTTCTTCTTAGCCAAGAGGGGATTTAGGAGGTTAGATCACTTAGATGTAACCCTCTTCCCCCACACAAAGCCCTCTCCAATGCAACCACGCGTATTGCTCCAGCGTGCCCAGCAATAGCAGTCACTATTCCCAGGCTGCAGCTGGGGCTCCGCAGGAGAAATGCCCCAAACGTGCTCCCCGCTGTGTGCGCACAAGCCAACAGCTGCAGCATGGCCAAGGGGGGCTGGTTCACACACACCCCACCAGGCACGGTCACGGGCCCCTGGGCTCTGGGGCTGCTGCACGGCAATGAGCCTTTCACCCCAGTCTGAAATGAAGGGAGACAAGCACATGAGCCAGCAAGAGTCAGATCAGCTACAGCTGGCGGACGGAAAAGAAGAAAGGCTGGTGATGGGGCCAGCCATGGTTTCACTTTGCATGTTTTCTGCTCGTATACTGACCCCTATTTGTTTCGGTAAATCAAGGCTCAAATGCCTGGGAGCAGGGGGTTGTTGCACAGAGCCCTGCCGGTATCCGTAAAACTGCCCCCACCCTGCCTCCTCCATTGGGTTTTCTGCTCAGTGGTGGGATCCCACGTTCTCAGGGATATGGTCCTACTTCTGCACCAAAGCCGGCTCCTTAGCCTTGGCTGCTGGTGATCCCAGCTGGCTCGGAGGCTCGCTTTGCTCAGGGTCCAGCTGGGGCCACCTCTTCCAGGAGGGGCCACCTCTTCCAGGAAGTCACACATCCTGCAGGCTGGTTAGATGACAAAAGCCCCCAGAGCAACACCATTAGTCACACAGCAAGCACAGCACCACCACCAAGTCAGCTCCGGTCCCAGGCACCACCTCCTTTTCATTCAGAAGGAGACCCAAGATCAGCCGTACCCCTGTGCCAGTCATGGCTTTAGTGGAGTCAAGTCCAGTTTCCCGATGGAAAAGCCTTGGGGAATACAAGCTGGGCTTTGCAACCGTGGGTCTGGATCAGGCTGTTCCATCATGGAGTCACCACAGAGAACAAATTAACATCTTATTTCCCCTGTACGGTTCCCCCGCTCTCAGGAGAGCTACACAGTTTCCCTGTCACAGGGGAAAGCACAGCTGGGTCCAAACTGGGGTGAGAAGGAAGATTTACCTTCAACCCTCTGAGCAACCTTTCCTTGTAAATGTACACAAAGCACCAGTCTCCACTCCTTATTTATATGACAACTGGTCAGGGAATAACTACGACTGCCTCATACTATAAAAGCCAGGCATTAAGGACAGGTTAAAAAAATACGTATATTTGCTCGCAAATCACCACATGGCAGACGGACCTGTCTTGTCATCCCACTGCATGTGTCAGGGAGGCCTCGGGTTTGAGCTGTGTCGAGAAATATAGGGATTGCTTGCAAATACAATAAGGAGAAACAAATCTGGGCAGAGGCCCCTTCTCCAGGGAAGGTTTGATGATATGGGTGGGTAAATCTAAGAAAAGAAGAGGTTAGGGGAAAGATGGTAACAGTCAAGTGCACAAAAAGCTGCCGTAAGGGGAGGGAACCACACGATTTGCATAGCTGTGTAAATAGTAATGGGCCCAACCTGCCGCAGAAATGATTCAGGTATTAGGAGAAGAGCTTTTGGGTGGAACGGACAGAGAAGCACTGGAACAATCTGGTAAGGAGAAATTCCTGCCTAGGGAAGATATTGGAGAAGCACCTAGCAGGAGACCCAAGACAGCACTGGTCCCTCCAGCCTTAAGCAGAAGGTGCCACAAGGAGAAGGTGATACCACACATCTATTTCCCCCAGAAGAATGGAAAAGCCCAACCATCTTCATGCCTTTTCCTAAACCCAAAGGGTTCGTCTGTGTCACCACACAGACCTGAAAATGTACCACTGCTCGAGTGGCAACAACAGAGCGCACTGTCTATAAAAGCCCAGGCTTGTCATCCTCATATAAGAACAAAGTTGAAGCATCCCCATAGAAGTGTTCAAATTCAAGGTGTCATTTTTTTTCCAGAAAGGTAGAAATGGGATGCACCTTCATCAATCCTATGGAAATAATCCTATTTGGGATTACTTCCTCACCTGCTTTGTCCCAAGCCAGCTCAAAACCAATTCACAGCATTAGCAAGGTATAATACCCCCAGGTGACATCCCAGAGGGACTATTTTCTTCTACCTCCTAATAGCTGCTTTTTGATGAACTGCACACTTTCCCGGGTATGTTTGCAGAAATAGAGGAAAACAGTAATAATCTGATGTGTATAGGATTATATATATGTATTATACAGCTGTATCTGCAGCTTTTTGTCCCCGAAAAGGACATGCCATGGGGACTTCTAGAACCAGACAGGGAAGGATTCAAAGCACTCACTCCAGGACCCTAAGCTCTGCCTGCCCTGCTCTCCAGGGAGGGAAGAGGAGGTTTTTTAGGCTATCAGGACAATTCACCCCACCTGTAGCACAGCTTTCCCAGCCTGGACTGCCAGAATTTTGCTACCAGCAGGTAAGGCACTCTGTATGTGCCCTGCAGAACCAGCCTGTATTTTAGAGCGGCTTTCCCCGTGCAGTTTGCAGAGTGGCTGTAGGACTATGAGAGCGCAGGGATCGTTTTCACAGGCTACTCTCATAACCCTCTAAGTAACCCCATCGTCAGCTGCTGCCCAGCTTAAGCAGGCAATACCTGTTTAAACTTTTATCACCCTTTTTCACAAAGACACAACCCAAGATAAAACCAGTTCCTGCAGAAGCAGAGAAAACAATAGCGGGACAAAGCCACTCTGCCTCTTGCAAAGGCCCAGGTGACCGCAGGATGGCACTACTGCCACTTCTCCTTGAGGGACACCGCAGCCTGTGCCAGGAACTGGAATCAGAGAGGCGAGGGCTGCTGCAGGCAGCGTCGGGGTTGATTAACGGGGCTGATTAACTACCCAGCAGTTTGGCCTCCCAGGTGGGGTTTCTGTCACTGAACCACCGATGAATGATTCAGTATCCTGGGTCTGGGCAGGTGCTGAGCTACGAATTTAGTTTCAAGGCTGTGGCTTGAATTAAATTTCATTGTGGACCGGGGAAGCAATTCTGCCTCCTTCTGCCAGTCCAGCTTTGCTTTCTCGGTGGCAAAAGCCACTTCTCTGCTCTGCCATTTACCGTAACAACTAGAAGTGATGTTCTACCAGATTCTCTCACCCACAGCTTTTTAGTCCATCATGCCTGTCCCCCACTGGCTTTGCCACTCCGACTCAGCTCCGAAACCCTCTTGGCCAGGAGGAAAAGTGTCCGAGCATCCCACAACCAGCCTGTTACCCATCACTTCTGCCTGCTGGTGCCTTCTGTCCCCTCTGCAGAGAGCAAGAGGCTGCTGGAGAAGAGGCAGGCAGCTCTCGCCCAGCTTTCCTTCGGGTGGGAGGCATGGCTGCTGCTGTGCACAAGGTGGCACTAGCTCTCCATCTTAGCAAGAGCCTGCAGGAGCCTGCGGGAAACGAGCTGCCGATGCGAGATGCAAAGCAGGTGTTGGATTACTCCTCTGTGTCAGAAGATACGCGCTCCGGTCCCTTCCCTGCATACCCTGGCCCCTCTCTGGATACTCCAAACACCAGCCGACCTGCCCATGCACAGCTCCTTCATTTTACAGACAGCACGACTGGATGGCAGGGCCACCACTACCACGGATGTGCTGGACGTTGGCCATGAGCTCGTGTCAAAAACGGCAAAGCTGGACACGTGCAAGGAACATAACCTTTCCTGCTGGTCTGCAAATCAGTGCTGCGATAAAGCAGACCATGCGAAGCCCTTTCTCTCCGACGGTGCAAGGTTACAGTCTTCGCCTAGCTCACCCTTAGCTGACCAACTAGTTCTCCCTCCTTTCACTTATTTCCGCAGGCTTCCCAACTAAGAGCCACATGAGGGTGTTCCTTCTCCAGCCCCAGACTCAGCCCAAGCCTCCCCTTCCCCAGCCCTGTCCCTCCTGAGTTAACTGTGGTACCCAGCCTCCGGGGAGACTGGACGGTCTTCAACAACTCCACTGCACAATGGTAACCTGCAATCTGTCCCCCCCCACTTTGTTCCAGGAAAATTTCCATGGAAATGTCAGCTGATTGAGATACTCACATTTTGTGCAAAGAAGTGATCAAAGGCTTGCCTGCAGCTGCTGAGCTTGATTCAGCTATTGCACGACAGAAGCAGCTTGTTCCTAGCTCACCTTTCTCCCAATAGCACCTCCAAACGAGAAGTGAGATTTAAATGAGATCTTCAGAATTCATCTAATGTGATGTGTCAAATCTTGCATTGAGAGCAAAAAAAAGAAGTAGAAGCAGGTGAAAGGAGTGGGTATGTTCACATGGGATAATTTGTCAAAAGCTTGTCCATCAGCTCACTGGGGAGAGGACCTGTATCACATGCTTGTAAGTGGGCAACATTCCTTTTAGAGGGGTTACTTGTAGCTTGGTACCCTTGTAAAAGACATCCCATGGGGTCCTGCAGCAAGAGAGGATGTGCAGTGTTGGTGCCAAGGCACAAGGCTGCCAAATCTGGGGGCAACTAAATTGCAGGCTCGGACTGTGAGGCAGAAGTTGACAACCTAAGTGTCTGGAAACAAAATAAGGGAGTTGGGGAGGAACTGGGATGTAGCAAAGAAGCAGTAGAAACCAGCCAGTGGAAGCAGAAGGACATGGGGGGGCCAATTTACTGTGCTGCATGCAGTCTTCTACTGCAGGCTCTGCTGGCAGCACGAACTCTTCACACCAAAGACTCCCCATTTTCCCAGTGCAAATAGAAAGTAATGGCTAGACAAAGTCAGGAATTTACACTACCAAAATCGTGATGCAAAACTTCACCTCCTGGAATCCCATCATTTCACAGCTAAATTCAGGTGCAGAACCCAGAGACAGAGAAAAGCTTTTGGCATCATTACAGGAAAAGATCTAGAAGTGCTGTAGGAAGTTACATTCCAATTAGCTTCACGTCAACGGTGGGGTAAGCATTACAAAGCATTTAAAAGATCAAATGCAAAAGCACAGCTTGAGTAATAGGGACCAAGGTGGTTTCAGCTAGGAACAGTTGAGGTTAATCTGATGGAGCTCTTTGAGGCTGTAACTGCTACAGGAGTCAAAGCGGAGGAAACAGGCAGAGCACAATTAGGTTTGCAGCATGCAGTGGACAAGGCTTTGCAAAAGAAGCTAATGACTCAGATGGGGAGTCCCAGAATAAGTGGATGTGCTGTGGCTTAATGCTCTGGAAATTGCCCAGAAACAAAGATGCAAGCAGGAAGGTATTAATGGAAACCTTCTATGTCAGAAGGAAATGATTCCTGGGACAGAGCAATACAGCCAGCTTGTCTGGAGCAGAACAAAAGGCAATACGGTAAGACAGAGGGCTCCCTAGGGCAGGGAGCTGTATTTCGGTTCCGAACATCATGTTCCACGACCCCTCATGCCCCAAACAAACAATTCTCTCCTTTTTTCTCCCAGAGCTGCTGGAATTCTGCTTTTTGTATTCTCTCCCTCATTTTTCTGCTCTTAATGGTGTTGGGTTTGTTTTTTTGTAACAAAATCAGAAACTCCTTTCAGAACAAACAGTGCCAGCAGCACGCACAGGCCCCATCTACGTGGGGACGGAGCAGTCGTAGGGCTGCGATCGCAGCACGGGGAGCCCGAGCCGAGCTACGCCAGATGGTGCTAACCGGGAGTTACGCTCCCCGCATCCTTCCCTCCGTGCACCCCGCAAATCTGCAGGTGAATGGGAACAGCAGGTGAGGAACAGAAAGGCCTCATTTGGTACCTATGTTCTTCGGTAAGTTTTGCAACTGAGGCACACGGAACAAATTCCAGGCGAATGGCACCTAAAAACCAGCTAACTTTGCAGGGCTTTGTAACCTGAGGACAGGGACATAAGAGAAAACTCCAGTGTTAGTCATGTTGGAGTAAAGATGAGTTTTTTAGCTGTACTCCTTGAATTCACTGCTTGGTTGTTATACTGATGAGACAGACTGATTCTCAGCTCTAGGTACATCAATTCAAAGACCCCAGTCAGGGGGTTCCCGGCCTTCTGGAAGTCATCTTACTGCGACAGCCAAGATTCACGTTCATCAATCCATGAGCTACTATTACCAAGCATGGTCTGTGGTCTATGGCCAGCTAACAAAAAAAAAAGTAAAATATGCTTGACTACTGGAGGATTCATCAGAAGGGAAAAAGAAACCCATCCTGACCCTAGAGCTGCAGAGGCCACGCAAGTTAACGAATCTATTTGCCAGAGAAGGCTGCAAAGCACCGCGGGAGGTCACCAAATAACTCTGTGACACACTCATGCAATTGACTACAAACCAGCTTATTTTCACAGGAATTTACTTCTCGATTCAACAGGTGTTAAGAACGCTTGGAACAATTTACCAGTTATATCACCTCAGAGTGACCCATATATATCTATAAGTTTAAATGAATGCAAAGGCCTTGCCCTGTCACAAACGCATCTACAAAGGCATCCTAAATATACAGTTGGACCTATGGAAAGAGGCAAAGCTCTGACCAGCTCCCTTTGGCTCACCCAGCTGAGCTCTACTGATCGCCACTGAAATGGCGACGCTGTTAACTGTATCAGCAACGACTAAATTAGCACCACTCAGATGATCAGGATCTCCACATTCCCACGATTCAGGATCTCGGATTCCCGGCATGCAGTTTGCTCTTGCATTTTCTCCAGCTTTGCCAATTCTGATCCTTTACCCTCCACTAGCTGTGTGAACTGCGCAGCCTAAGGCGTAAATCCAATCACTGAAATAAGGCATTTTGGTTTTTACAGTTAGGGTTCTATTAAAAAAAAAAAAAGCACGAGCAGGACTGTAGGGGGAAGGGAAGCAGCCCTCAGTGACAGATAGTTGGTGTCTTAAGCCAGCTTTACTACTAGAGAAAGGATGTAACACTGAATAAAATCCTTATCTTATCAGTGCTTTTACATTGTAGAAGCACTGCAGAGCTCCACAAACCCACTGCTTTTTTATTTATCTGCAAATCCTTGCAGGAAGGAAAACCAGGCCTTGCAGAACCCCCTTCTCATGGGTGGGCTGTAATCACCCACCGTGGGATGTGCTTTTACAGCACGGGCAACTGGGCAGGCATCGCACCACACCACTTCTCTGGCAAAGGTTTTCTAAAAATGTGAAAAAGGGGTTGGTTTCCCTGTTTTGTATCTCTGAAAACAGTCTCTGATGCACACTGCGCCTTCCAGACCTCCTCCCACCTCTGCTATTTTATTTCATTTTTAATCATCCCACTTTTCTCTTTGTTTTCATCATTAATACTTTTAATGCATTTCTGATAAGAAACAGGGTGAGATTGCCAGCTAGTGGAAATCAGCGGTGTCTGGGGCCGTGCCAATTCCCTTCAGCTCAGGCCCACAGCAATACAGTTACCACCTTTTCATTCGCATGGAGAAAAAGCAGCACTATTTCCTACTGTACCTCTCTTTGAAGCGAACAGATATGTGTAAGTGTATACATATCTATACTTAATATAAATGCTCATATACATAGAAGCTACTATCTAGTAGAGAAATCCCAGTGTTTATTCCTGAGTGCAATTTCTTTGAAAAACTAATGGCTTATTATGCGCAGAGTGTTCTTATTCTACCAAGGATGAAAAGTGCCCTGTAGAACGAAGCCTGAGAAAGCGGCACTGGAGGTGATGACATTAGATCACGAAGAAAATCCATTACAGCTACCCAGGACTGTGGGGCTCCTGTTTGTACAACATGTCCTGTGGGCAGAGGTGTCAGAGAGGTACTGCTGATAAATTCCCCTTTCTCTGCGACGTGATGGCTCTTGTAACTAATCTTTCAAATGGACTGAACATTTCTGCAGTCACCAGGCTAGAGATGCTTTCTGCCTCTGGACAAACTTTACCAGACTGATTAATGGCACTGCTGGGTTCCTGGTAGTAATTCAAATGGCTTCTTTATTGCTATATGAGCAACAACTGACACACGCTTTAATAACCACGAGCCTCTCGGGAAAGCCCATGTGGGCTTCCCACTGCAGGTGTGTTGGTGAAGCTGATGACCACACACACTGTGCCATCACCTATTTTCCCTCCCCTCCTCCTCTCTTTCCATTTATCTCTAACATAACCACACGCTCACACTTTAAAAACCAAGTAAGAACAAAAATCACAGCATTACTTTCACATTTGCCACCTTTCCCTGCATTTTCCTCAGGTTTAGCTTCCCTGGCCCCAGTCTGCCTTTCTGCTCACGCTGCAGAACTGCTGGGGAGGCTCTCGTGTGCCCCACTTGCAGGGCAGGCTTCTCGCTCCTAACGACACCTCAATGCCCAGAGTATTTCTGAATGAAAAACCGCCTATGTTCAATGACTGAAAAGCACAAAAACACTGCTTCATAAATGCCTTGGATCTTTTTACTTACCCTCTTCATTACCTCTATGTGCCACTTACTTTCTAGAGCATCAGCCAGGCAGGAAGAGGTGCTGAGAAGGAAAGGGCTGTGTGCTCTCTCCAGTCATCACACAGGTCGTATTCACCGGAGCAGATGATAATTTTGTGTATGGTTCTGAGGATGGTTATCCCTCACAACCCACTCTCATTTCACCAGGAGGCTTTTGAAATTTAACAGGAGGAACCTCTGTGCAGTTTGTCATCTGCAAGTTCACACCCTTGACTGTATTCATTATTTAAAATAAACCCTAACATATTAATAATAATTAAAAAGCCAACTAGTTAAAGATCACCCTGTCTGCCAGTCTTTTATGAATATTCTCCTTCTAGGATTTATCTTTCACTATCGCATCCTTTGAAACAACTGAATTAGCAACATGCAGTGTTTTCCCATCCTCAGCAAGGTCAGGAAGTTAAGGAAAAATCTGAAATGATACCTGGCGGATAAAATCCCTCTTTTTCCCCATCTAGCATTTTACTCACTATGGGCAGATCACATTTCCCACAGGAGCTCATTAGTGCTGCTCTTTGCTCAGCATCAAGAGATATTTTGGAGTTGTCTTTACTCCTAGCTGGTAAAAATTGCGTTTTGTTTCTTCTCCTGACTTACTGCCCACCGCCCCCCAGGTCTGAAGTGGCATTTTTGGACCAAAAAAACCCCCCATGCTTCTAACCTTGATGATGACAAATGAACGAACCGTTAAGTTATGTGAACCAAGTGTAGAGCCAAGGAACAATGAAAGAGCCTTACTGAACTAACAGGTTAACACTAGGAACTCTTGTTCCTTGTCAGAGCAAACAAGGAATTATTACAGTGTTAGTGATTTAGTTGTAATTTCTGTTTTACAGAGGTCAAACACATAAAATTAGAGGAGACAAAGCAGCCTTCTTCGTCTTCGCTTTTAAAATGCTGCACACCTATGGGAGTGATGCAACATGCTGATACACCTCCTTAATTGTTTCTTTTGTTCCACATTTCTGTTAGCTGATCTAGCATTAATGAAAAAACCATAAATCACTACAACACCCTGGCTCCAAAGACCGAACACTGTGAAATAAGCTAGCTTAGTTAAGCAGGTACTACATATAAAACAAGGCGTAACTAAAAAGCACTGAATGTGGTGTGATTAAGTACATCACCACCCAACTGCTGCGCACTGTTCAGTTCCAGTGCACTACAATTTAGTATTTTGCTTTAAAGGGAGATCTCAACAAAGTTAAGCAGCCGCTTGCATGTGGATCAAAAAGGCTAAAATATGAAAAAACTTCCCACAACTTGTCAGTGGCTTAAGCCAGAAAACCTGCTTTGGTATCTCAGAATCTAACACTGTCCCAGAAAGGGAGTCCTTACTGGTAACTGCTTCTCCTCGCCAGCGAGCAGCCTCCATCCTCAGCCATCGCCGACCGCCTCTTTAGCCTGTCACCCCTAGTCACTGCTCTATCTCGGAGCACCTACGGGAAAGTACAAAATATCTTCTTTAAGGATTAAATCATGCAATCTTTAAGCAGAACAGTTCAAAAGACCAATGCAACGACACGATTCTGTTATCGGTCCTAACCTGCACCTGCCTTCCAGGCTTTGTCCTCTCTCAAACCTGAGCAGCAGAAATGGGAAGGATCACAGCTTTTGTGCATTCCAGAGCACTAGAAAGGCTTTGCACGAGTCAAACGTCGGAACAGTGGGCTAGAAACTTTACCAGATAGTTGCACTTAACACGTTTCTATTTTTTCATGCCAGATAGTGATAAACACCACTGACGTATTTATGAAATAAGGTTATTACAGGCCAGAACATCAAAATACCTTGCCCTTCCACAGAAGTGTTTTTGAGGGCTCCTGATTATCCGCTTATTTAAACGCAGCCAAGAGCCTCTGCTGACAGATTTTGAGCTTACAAAAGCACCGGTTTGTTACAGACCTCTGAAGAGTTCTTCCCCTTAAAAATGAGACTATCTGCACTCACGTAATTGTATTCTGTCAATATTTTACACATTTATATGAAACAGATTTATATTAGAAAAGGATTTCCATATGCACCAATGGGGTAAAAAAGCCAAATATTCGCCATAAATCCCCAGACCTTCCAAAATTCACTCCTTCCTGAATGTGCCGATTATGCAGAAGTTTCACCCCAAAAGGGGTGAAAAGGAAGGCCCTCTGCCAGTAAGTTTCACTTGGTAAATCTGGGCCCACTACATGGCACGTGCACCCTCTTTAATTAGAAAGTGAATCTCCAGCCAGGTATAGACATCGATTTGCTTTGCTGCTTCGTTAGCCTTATGACACCCACCTCCCGCAGTGGTTCATCAGAAGCAGGGTAAATACTGTTTCAGCAAAGTGCATTCGGTTGCAAGAATCAGTTTCTGACGTTCAGAGAAAACTGATGTTCAGTCTCTTTGCCACCAGCGTTTTTAGGGAACTAAAACGTGCTGCTCCAGGGGAGCCAACAGCAGCAAGAACCATTACATCAGTGGGTTTTAATTTCTTAAGAGGGTTTGCAGACCACTAACTTTCAGGGAGATGCCGAGCTCTCTCAGAGAGTTGGATGTTATCAATAATCCATGTGCTGAAGTAACAATCTGTAGATGCACACCAGCAGTTTACAGTAACGCTGTAAATGGGAACACAGCAGTGTAGCAATACTTTAACGGAGGGACTACACAGAAGATACAAGCGATAATAAAAACTCCCTAATAACACACATATAGATTAATAGATCATTTACTGATAAAATGTACTTTCTCCCTATTCTCACACCACATGATGGGGGGGGGTGGAAATCAAGAAGGTTGCCTGCGATATATATTACTGCTCAAGGCGTTGCATTAATAATCTAAAAATACCTGGAGAACGCAGATTTGGCAAAACAAGTATTTACACCTCTCTCATCCTGTCTTCATTATTGAAACCACAGCAAAACACCAGATCCTACTGATTTAGCAGCAGTTGGACAACATTAGAAATGCATTTGGTGAAGACTTTACCAACTGTCTGTTGTCATGGTAACATCCCAGGTAAAAATAATTTCTTGAATAACTTATAAACAGACAGATGGCATAAAGCCTCCTACGCTCTTCAAATTAAAAGAGATTCAGTAAAAGACAATGTCGATGCCAGCTCTATAAAGTCCTGCATGTTGAAGAAAGCACGTCTCCAAGGTCTTCCTCACACTGTCAGTAACTCACCTCAGGAACGTGAACAAAAGGGAGATCAGCGATGTTACAGAAAGCAAAAAAATGCTACAGAAGTCAAGTCAGCACTCTTTTTATGTAGGATTTCCCAAGGGATTACAAAGGTGCCCTGAAATTATGATCCTACATAAAATAAGGAAATTAATCCAGTATCATTCCAGGGGACAAAAGCTGTTCTTGTAATTCCTAACGCCCTGCCCTGCTTGTGCTCTTGCCAGGAAATGAAAAATATTACAGACTGTCATCACATCGCATATGCAATACACAAGCCAATTTTAAAGGATTTGTTTCAACAGAAGTTTTCTGAAGACAGGAAAGCCGTGAAATCAGTAACGTTCATGCACAGGGCGACCCCATTCACCCTAACATTAGGTCAAGGTGCCAATATGTGTGACCTGGAGGTAGCGCCGTGAGAACGATGCCAGCTTTGCGACGGTCCATGGGACTGAGCCACGTTACTCCTGAAATCCACCATCTCCCTCTGCCAAGTCACACCCCAATTAAGTCATCTCAACATTTTGACTCAACTCCCTTACTCCTAAAAATAGGCTGAACAAGAGCCGTTCGTTCTCAAAGGAGCTGTGGACAAGGAGGGCTACAGCCGAGGTGGTTTATCACAGAAAAAGGCACTCGCGCTATTCCTGGGCAGTAGCACAAATTCCAATTAAAAACCTGCACTTTCCCAAAAATAGTGAACAGCTTTCTCCTAAAATGAGCAGATGCTGAGCACTGTTGTCAAAAAAAACCCAGAGCTTTATCCAAGTGAAACAGATTGTTCAACATAAAGAATTCAAAGTAACTGAGACCAGGAAAAGGAGCATTTGATCAAAACACACTTTTGCCCCCATTAGATATTATTTATGCTTCATTTTTGCATTTATCTGTCACTTTAACTAAGCTTCCCTCACCTCCCTCAACTACTTTTCTCAACAGGTGTACAAGAAAAGGGCAGTAACATTACCAGGGTTATTTTGCTTTTGATAGTTTTGTAATATCTTTGCCTACAGTTGTTTTTTTAATGCTCACATTTACTGGAATTTCCATCTTGCCTGGCCAAATAAAATCACTCAGTATTAAAAAGGAAAAGCAAAGACATGTTCTGTTACAACTTGTCCATGTTCTTCAGTGTACTACGGTCAGTCTAATGATAAAAATAAACACTACCATTTTTTTTTAGCTGAGATCTCACTAGTATCTTTGGATAAATCCATTAATATCTTTGAGTAAGTTCTCCAAACAAAAATGGAGTATTTTGTGAAGAAACACTCACATCTTTTAATATCGACAGTTGTTCAAAGGCTGAAAACAAAGAAAAAAAAATAGGATTTTAAATTTTACGTCCCTTATTTCCACCTCCCAAGAATGAGTATGGTAAAAACCAAAGACTGACCTTAATTTACGAGCCTGTTGTGTTACAGCAGAGCAGTAATCATGAATTTGTTTATTTTTGTCTGCCTGTTTCTGTCCTTACATCCAAGTGTAATTTAACTTTTCTCTACCAGCTCAAGTCACTTAAAACCATCCTTCACAGCAACAAATATAATTCCATAAAGATTAGTATTCAGTACTATTACTTTTGGTGTGACTACCTGCAAATTAGTATGTTTTTTCTCCCCTAATGATGTAACATTCCCGGCTTCAGAGCAGCACCACGTGCTGCCGTCGCTGACCCTAATCGAACCAGAGAATTCATCTCACTTAACTCCGCAATCAGTATTTGGTACCACCAGCTACATTTGGCTGAAAAGTGGAAGGCGGCAGCGAAACTGTCACACACACACAGAAACACCAAACAAAATCACTCATTTAAGGAGTGAATTTAAGCACAAATTCCAAGAGCACACGGGTTCTTTTAGAACTATGACTTGGACTGAATGAAGAGTAAGCAAGATCTATGACATGAAGTTATTCTACAACGGACGCTGGAAGAATGCTTTTTCCCCATCACAGTGTAATTTGAACACAACAACACAAAAAAGTGAGGCTTCTCCTTAAATTGAAATGACGTTTGATTGAAAATTAGAACAACCAGAAGACTGCATGTCAGTTATCTTAACATTCAACATGATCATAATGTAAACGATTAATTTATCCTGTTAAATTTTCTCCCCACTTTATCTGAGTGCTGTAGAACCCAGCCACAGCATTGTATTATCTGTAAGAAATCTCTGCATGCTGAAGCTGTTACGCATTTTTTCTACTACCCACAAAGCCAGACAGCAGGTTGAGACACATCATAACTTTTCTTAAGGATACCGCCAAACCGGTTTCAGCTAAAAAGCTCTCAATTTGTTGGGTTTCTTTGGTTTTGTTTTTTTTGAAAATAGTTACCTGAAGTCTGAGACCAATATATACCTGAAGTCTATAGGTATATCACAGCAAAGATTTTTTTTTTTTTTTTTTTTTTTTTTAAGATCTAAAAAAAGAAATAAAAGTTGGATAACTAACTTCTCTCTTCAGGGTCCAGATGGAGCTGAATTCATTTGGGCTCTGGACTCACCATTGCAAGTGTCCTGCCTTAACGACTGAAACTAACAGCAGGTGCTTTTATTAGATGGCAACGTGTTTATGAAATGCAGTATTGCTTCAAGAAGTCCATTTAAAAAGAAGTAAGATATCAAGTCAAATCACTAAAGTTAGAGTTGGGAAATACAGGCAACACTGCTGTTAAAGAAGCCCTTCAGAGCTTTATTTCTATTTGGAAAGTCCTTTTCTGATCCTGGTGAGCCATGGCTGTCATTGCCTCCTGAAGGCTACAGGACAACTTCCAACTCTTTCTTCAGGTTCTCTCCCATAGAAGGGAAAAGGAAAGTACAAGTGAGAGCCACTGTACACGCATTTGTTTCCTTTGAGGAATGGTAACATTCAAAACAGCTTGAATGTCCTCTGCAGAGACCCACGAAACCCTTCTGCAGTCATCAAGTGTGCTGAGAGCAAACATCCAAGTTATGCAATCAAAACACTTCTCAAATTAGACTTAATTCACAAGTCGCCATAAAGGGTGATTATAACTTAGGAAGACAACTGAAAGTAGGGAAAAAATGAAAATGACATCAAACTTGCTAAATATGTATTGTTTATTAAGGCTTGTATTCTCCTAGAGGAAAAAGTTAATCTGATGCTGTCCATTACCCCTTACAGGCAGTAACAGTCCAGAGACAGAGTTATACGTTCTAAATACAAGTCTAAATGATACAGATTAAACTTTATTTAAATTGGAGGTCCTTTTGGAGTAAATAGTATTCAGAAGATACTTGCTTTCTAATATAGTAAAAGATCCTCTACAATAAACACGTGCAGATTCAGTGTGCTAGAGCAGCGGACATGAGCACCATTTCCATGCTTAATTGGAACTCCAGTTGGTGACAGGTTCTCCGACGGTCCCCTCACTCCACAAAAACATGACAGCAAATTCAGTTTCTTAAAACAGGTTTTTTTACTCATCCAACAGAAAAAAATTAGACATACACACTGTCAATTTTAAACATCTGAGGCATAATCCATCATATTATCCGTACTATTAGTTCCTACGTTAAAGCTCAGCATTATTGGTATAAAAACTTTAAATGGCATTAGGATTTGGGGGGTGGGAGGGAGTAATGAAGGGAAGGATTAAAAATGATCTGCAATTAACTAATAACACCTGAAAGCTGAAACAGGTTTAAACACATTGTCCAAAACCCCTGCAATGTTGATAGCATCACATTATTATTTAATTAAGCTACAAAAACCGTAAAGCAGAATTATGGCTGAGAGAAAGCATCTCGCTCACTCTCGGCAGGATATGGTATAACAAATGCACACTGAAGCACTGGTTAACAGAATGTGGAAGGGAAATATTTTCCAGAGAAACAATTTCACTGACAATTTGATTTTCTACTAGACAGAAAAAACCAACATGGCGCATTAGCAATTTTAAAAGTGTAATTGTACAGATAAATAAAGAGGCATAGCAGCTGCACAAAGTGATCAGAAATTTAGTTTTTTTCATTTCAAAATTCTGAAGTGCAGTATCTTAAAAGTTTTTTTTTTTAAACGATTAAAAAAGAAAATCAATGCATGGTTTCTTACTTCCGCCATGAAAAAAAAAAAAAGGGGGGGTTGGAAGGAGGGTGAAGGAAGATTTGTCATGTATTCTCCATAATCTCTATATCTGGCTAGGAACATAATTTGTGCCAAAATAAAGTCTTTGGGAAGCACTGACACTTTAGTATGCTCACGTATAGGTCCACATTAGGTTAATATAACTGTTTACCAACTTAAAAAAATAAAAACAGACACACCTTTATTAATGATTTCTACAGAATTTTACATAGAAAAAAAGATACAAATTAATGCAGATCCACTTGGGCAAAAAAACCCTACAATGTACTTAAAGATGCAACAACTTAATTTCCCCTGCACGAGAAGATATATTGGAGCTGAAAGCTTTAGTTTGTCCTGATGCCAGGATACAGCACCAGTATACTTAAATTTTGTTTCTCATAGTCGAATTTAGTATCAGTTCTAGTATATATCAAACTGTATATGTTTATTCTTATTGTTTGTTTCGATTCTGACGTTCCTGCAAAGACAAAAAAAGTTAAAAGTTAAGAAAGATTTCAGTCAAATGAAAAGGCAGAAAGTAGTAAAACAGCACTGATGTGATCCCAGACAATTACACACTTTGTTAAAACATTGCTGCTACATTTTATAAATACATTGTATACACCCGACAACCCAAGGACTTGGGAATTTAATAGTAAGTGCAGCTTCAAGTGGAACTGCTGAATGAATACCTACAGTCACTTCAAACTGACAGCAGATGAAGGTCACAGTAAGAAATGTATGGAATATCAATATTCCTAAGCAGCAACAGGACCTGCAATATTCTACTTTTTCTATTATTGTAGTTACTGCAGTAGCACAACCCATACAAGAGCAGAAAGGAGATGGTAGATGAATGAACTCCACAGAACTGTGGTATAATTTTGAAGCATCCAGATGACTTTGGAGTTTTAGTCACATACAATAAAAGTAGGATTTAAGCTCTCTAGAAATTCTCTTCCTATCTGTTGAACTGCTCTGGGGAGGCACTGTGAAATAATTGACAAGTCAGAGAAAAAAAAAAAAAACACAACAACAAAAAGCCCCCCGAAACCAAACATCATCAGGTGGAATAAAAGTTATGTGCTTTTGCATGGTCTGGTAAAAGACCAGCACGGCTAGACTGAATAACCCAAGACTTTCTAAAAGCGTTCCACTGCAGAAGCCCGTAGGCTCTTTGGAGACTCTTTCAGAAGTTCCTGCTAACCACAAATACTGAAAAGAGCTAAAGGCAACCTGCAGGCATCCCTCAATTCCTGTAAGTCTTCATCTGACCAACTTGTACTCTCCCAGCAGCAAACAGTCATGCCTCCGCTCCGATCCCCAGCAGAGGCTCTGCACAGGGCTTATGCATTTGAGCAACGTGATAACAAAAAAGGGGGGACGTTTTCAATAATTGTTTCAGATGCCCCAGAAGTTGCAAACATGCAGAAGACAGCAAGACCAGCTGAATAAAATACACTGTTGTATCTTTTGCCCAGGGCATTTTTCCAGCTAAGACACCATGCAGATTGAATAGAAAAGGTTCAGCCTCACTGTTTTCCATTTCATCCTAACGCTGTTTAAAACAGACTGTAGACTGCAAAACAGGCCTGTAAAGACTGTGTGTGCACTGCACTCGAATGCATCAATATGCACCAAATCCTATTTCAAGCAAGAAAATTGTGAAATAGCCTAAGTACAAACAACAGTCAGTTCCTAAACTAACGCCTTCAGATTTTACTTGTTTCGTAGAATCTTTCTGTACAAAATTCATCTCGGAATTGTTTCTGTTGTGATGTAAAGCTTATTTGCAAATATACCAAAGATTATAAATGTAACAGACTGTATTTGCTACTTCAGCTGGTCACAGCATAAAATCAGAAAAGTTATTTTTAAATGGAATATATTGATTTCTGCCTCCAGGCAGAATAATATTAATATTTCCATAATAAAATTAAGTCAAAGTCTAGTATAAATTCTTAATCTATGATTTCAGACAGAAGATAGCAAAATTGTTTTACCAAATCAACAAAACAGTAGTATAGATTTTTATTTTTTTTTTAAAAAGTATCTATATTCCCCTATCTTTTAACTGCTGACTTATGGTGAACTGTCAATGAAAGTCATTTCTGAGTGGTAGAGTATCAGAACATATTAGGTGTTGTAAGTTCTTAATGAAAAGAATTTACAGCCGCCTGACATTTCAAACAAAAGGTGGTTAGAAAGAATCTAAAAGTGAAGCGTATCAGCCCTTTTTTTCAGGCTTCCAAAGAAGCAGTTCCATCCTACTTCCGTTTCCAAGGTGGCAAATCCCCTTTACTCTGCTTCACTGCCCTACCATGCTCATCAGCCCGTTCTTTCCCATTGCCACCTCACAGCACTTAGTTTTAGTTTTCTGTGTAGTCACCCACTGACCCTCGTAATCCCACTTTCTCCTATTCTCATGGACTAGTCCCACATGAACAGATGACAGGCTAGAACATGAGACTTCTACCTGGTACCTAGAAAGCACACTCGTAGCATTCAGACTCAACTCAGGCTTTATAATTCCTAATTTATAATAAAAAGTGCTATTTATTGAGCAAGTTATTAAGCAGTTCCTCCTACCTTGCTGCTTCCTTCCTCTCTTGGGGGCTAATCTGAGTCTTCCTTCTAAAAAGTATCTGAAACCATATAAACTGATGGGGAGGAAACTGATGGAACAATTCTTCGTGCTCTTGAACATGGCTGCTTTTTAGAAGTCCTAACTCTCAAACTCTCTTCCTTACTGCTATTTAGCACTACTGCGAGCAAGAACAAGCAGTTTTGTAAGCAACTAACAAAGCTTTGGTCATTTTGGTTCTGAAGATCCATTTGGAGCCTTCATAGTTCCTCTTCTCCAGGGGAATCCTCTGATATCTCACAGGGGAGCTTCTGTTGCGTACTTCTCCTTTGTGACATTAATATGTATAGTCTTCAGACACGGGAAAAACTGGTTTTCACAAAACCTGCAGAAGCTTCCATTTTCGAGACACTCATCCCTGTCAAACTTCCGTTCCCTCCACCTCAGCTGTCAACCTTCCTACTAAACTTCATTTATTAAGGTCAGTGGGATGAAAGCATTCATCTTCTGACACAAAAATATAAGCGTTATCTTTGTATGAGGAAACACGAGTAGTATTAATCTTAATATATAAATGTTTTTTTCATTACAGTTTTGGAGGAACGAAAATATTCCATCCTTAAGAGTTCTGTGTCAACGAATGTGTTCACACAAAGCATACCGAAAAGAAATACACAATGCTAGAAGCAAACGAGTATTTCTAAGCGCCAACACATGCTAGCTAACACTTTACAATATTAATCACCCACAAGGAGAAATGGTAAACTTGGTGATTCAAGAGCTTTCTGAGATAAGACTACTCAGCTCTTCCAGTACAGCACCAAGGTGCAGACCTTGGCATAGCCGCGTGCCTCGACACAGAGCAGAGGTGACAGCACAGCAGTCCGCTCTTGTCACTATGGCCACCTAGTTAAATACAGATCTATGAAGACGAGCTGCTGACAGTAGATCAACCCATCTGTTCTACCACGAGAGATGCAAATAAAAATAACAAAACCTGCAACAAGTTTATTTCCTTTACAAGCTTTTAACTTTGGAAGACAATTTTATTAAGACTATGCAAGCACATTTCCAGAGAAAGTTAATAATTAATGCCACATTATACTCTATTTTCTTTTTAAAGAAGCTCTCTCACGTGTGTTGCAACTTTTTCACGTTTTAAGAGCACGAGCTTTGATCACAGGAGTTGCTCTCTCTGTGGACACTGTAGTGGCCCTGGAAACTGCCTGAGAAATGCTCGGAGGCTCAGGAGACATTTCATGCCGCCCACTTCTTAGCTATTTCATTCCAGACGCCAATATCCTTCTATTACTCCTTTCACAGGTTCTGGGTCTCCACACTGGGCTTTTTTTTTTTTTTTAGTTTATTACTATGGCAAATCAAAAGCTGGACTTACATCCCAGCATGAACAAATCTTCCCTCAATTCTAGACGATGATACAGCAATGCTGGTAACATTGATGAATTCTGGCACTTTAGTGAATGTCACCCAGCATTTTACCTGCCCTAATCCTCATTTGATGATTTCGTGTTAACACAGAGGTTCCTGGATCAGTTAAACTCAGGGAGCACACACTAGAGCTCACAATGCACGTATTAGTTAAGGAAACACCAGCTAGCAACAAACTGTAACCATGTAAAGGAAAGAACTGAAATGCTGGTGGCTTGCATTGTATGGATTACACGAAGTTATCCTTCCCCACTAAATATTTGTATATAAATGAAATTACAGCATTGAGGCCTTCCACGTGTAGACTTTTAAGAATTCTAGCCCTTCGTAATCACAACAGTGGTGAAATGGAAGCACAAAATTTCAACAAGTAATTTTACTGCTAAACAGAGTATAATGAATAAAAAACACAGCAAATTGAAAACCAGTTAAGATGGCACATATACAAATAACCATCTGAAAATGTCAATTAGGTCATAAGGTACGTCAACTGGCAGTAAGATTCTTCAAAAATTATTGTTACAGGAAGGTAAATTTTGCATTACAGGAAGGCTTCAACTTCAATAGCACAAACTGCTCAGCAGTAAGAACTTCAAGTGTGTGCATTTCCTGCAAAGAAACTCTTCCAGTAATTAGATGGACTTCTAAAATTCATTTAGCCAATGAAGACGAAAATATTAACTTTCTAGACAAGTTTCATAGAATGCAACCCAACAAGCAGTATCTTATTTTTCATTCCCTCTCTCGTGATCTGCTTTACCTCTCTAGCTCTATTACCTTCCTCAGCATACTTCAATTGTCTCTATATTGTCCTATTTTCTAAGCTATTCGGAAGAGTCTAAGAAATGTTAAATTAGACTTCAGAGTTTATTTTCTGAACACATCATACAAGCTAGAGCCTTGGTTTTAAATGAGGCAGAAAAACTGCATTATTTTGAAAAACTGATCCTGTTATAAAGCAGTGACCTGGACAAGAATACTGTATCAGCACCTGAGCTGAAAGTGTGAAATAGTCGTGTATACTAAAACAACCCTAAAACAACCCAATGCAGGATCAGCTCAACAGCTGACCATCAGCACCTGAGCTACTACAAAGCAAAGGCAGTTCAGCATTCAGTACGCAGCCATCTGGATCTTCTACAGGCCAGTAAATTAACCTTTCTAGACTAGCTCCCCTATGACTTCCCCAGCACTCCCACTCCTCAAACGCACACATTATCCCCCCCTCCAGACTCAGCAGCAAATCACAGGGACACTCAGCATTAAAAAATCCCAAACAATCACCCCCCTACACTGTAAACACTGGACAAAGGAACCAAGGCCTTTGGACCTATTCAAGATTCTCTCCTGCATAAAGGAACACCTCCCTTCACGATACAGGTTGCATTGAATATTGAATTACTAATTGTCTACTGAAGGAATGAAGTGTTGAAGTAAAAGTTTTTAGGTTTTAGCTTGTGGAACCCCACAGGGAGTACAAAAGAAAAACTTCAAACCTTAAGCTCCCTTTCCCTTCTGTGCTGAGGTATGCGCTGCACATGGTATCAGGTGGCTAGGAAAAGTTGAGCTAAAAAGTTAAGACGCTGATGTCCTTTTCTCACATAATTTAAGGGTATAGCCCATGAAGACAGTTTAAAGCAATTTTATCTGCACTTTTAAATGGCAATAAAACCTTTAAAATGGCAACTTCAATTTAAGCTCCAAGAACATGCATCAAGTCTTTGCTTCAAAATGTTTTTTGAAGTGTGAGCTGCACTAAACTAGCCTGTCAAATAAATGGCTTATTTGAAACGCTATACAAAAAGGCCTATGAAACACTACCAATATCAAGCAACTTTAAGTGTTAGTTAGTAACTACACATCCTGATGCCTACTATTTTGTCAGTTCATTACTTCTAGACTGCCTAATTAGAGACAGGCATTCTTGAAACTGAGGTCATGGGATGGATAGGGACAGATGTCTCTTACAGTAGACTTAGAACCATGAATGCGTATGTAAGTTTTTACTACACTTTCCCAGTTACTGCCCAAATTTCTCTTACTACACCTTCACTTAAAACTTCTTTTCAAGAATTAGTAGACAGACTAGACCTGGGAACTGAAAACCTTTATTTACCCAAATAATACACATGGCTTAAGAAATGCAATCTTTCTAGCACTATTCCAGCAATTTTATGAAACTTTTCTTTTACCAGAGAGATCAACTGAACAAACAAGATCAGGCTTCTTGTTCTTAAAGGGGATGTACAAATTTCAAATGCCAACACAGGTATCAATTTTGATAGCCCAGTTACAGTCAAACAGTGTTAAAACCCCTCATATTTATAAGGCAAAAAACTTAAGTGGCAGTCACTGGCAGAATCCAATTCTGAAACAGAAACTCCTAGTTTAACTATTTTAAGATATAAAATAAATCAAACTCAAAAAACTGGACATAATGTCCTTTACCTGCATTATTGCTTAACTTTCTCCTTTGAAACCCGTTAGCTATGAAATTGTCACAGACAAGTAAGCATCAATTTGTTTTTGGTGTTGCTAAACACACATAAAGCCATCAGGTTGATATGTATTAAAAACATTTCGAATTCCTACTTACATTTTTTTCCACCATAGCAGCCTTCACATTTCATTTTCCCCATATCTGTGTATAAAATAAATTTTTTTAATAAGTTTACCTTCCGCACCACCTCCTCTTCTTCTTGGCGCTTTTCATAATGAGAAAAGTCATCAAAGATGGAGGTCGTGTGCTTGTAAGTTGCAATAATTTTAAGCACTTGTTTTGCTTTTTCTAAGGGCACCTCCTGTGTGTCACGGGAGTTTGTAACGGGTTTGTTGTCATTGTTCTCCAGCCTGATGTGTCGGAGCTGGTTGTTGGGCACATCCTTCACAAAGATCCACTTGACATCAAATTTCCCCTTCCACTTGTCCTGAGACCAGACACCTGCACTGGTGCCATAGTCCACAGGTGATTTCATCTCTGCTACTCCACAGAAGTGTCCACTGCCATTGACACTGAATAGCAAGTAGACTGGACCCTTGCTATTCATGGACCGAAAAGCACTGTCCAGGCGTTTGTTGCCATGTTCCGTACTACACCAAATAGAATACTTAATGGAACGATGAATATCATCCTCAGAATAGCTCTTTATTATGAACACACGTCCATTTTTAAGGTTCCATTCAAAATCTTTAGGGTTATAGCTGTGAGCAGCTTTCAGTTTTTCAAGAACAGGATGGGACTCGCCACTCGGAACAGGATTAGGCTGGGTACTGCCAGCTGAGTTGCTCTCATTACCAGTTCCTCCACTTTGACCAAAAGCTGCATTTCTGTTGCGGGGAGCTACCCAGCGATTTTGGGGTGGCTGCTGAGGGGTCTGATACTGTGGCTGAGTCAATGGAGGAGGCTGAGTTGGAACAGGCTGAACAATTTGTTGCTGTGGCTGTGGGACAGACTGAGGAGAAGGTATCTGTTGGGGGGCAGGAACTTTTGCCACAGGACCCTTATTGTCCCAAGTACCTATGTCCATATTATGCTTTATAGGTGGAGGAGGCAATGCGCCTCCAATTACAGGTCCGGTTTTTGTTTTCATTTTAGGCTGTGGTTTCGCAGGCTTGCTAGCTATAGCAGCCCAAGAAGTTGGTTTAGATACTGGCAAGTTTACATTAGATCCACCATTACCAGAGAGAGCACCTGTCATCCCAGCACTGCTGACAACAGAACCTACTGTTTTCACCGCAGAAGTTGTAACATCTCCACCAATCTTCAGTCCAACCATTCCCTGTTCAATACTGTTCATTCCAGGAGCTTTATTTAACGTATCATTATGAAATCCTGTTTGTCCATCCACAATGGTACCACCCAATGAACTAGGCGGGTAGCTGTAACTGCTCCCATATGCTGAACTTTGAGTCTGCTGTCCTTGAGATCCACTTGTTCCCCAAGCTGAGAAGGCAGGATTCTCAGGGAAAAAGTTAAACCGGTGTTGATAGATATTATTTCCCAGACCCCCAGGCTGTCCAAAAACAGCATCGTGCATAAAATGATGATCTCCATTACTGAGCTGTCCATAGGTGGTGAGATACGGGATAGGAGGATCTCCTCCTGTAGACCATGGTGCTTCACTGAGAGAATAGGGGAACCCAATAGATGGTGGATAGTAACTGGACAGATAGGGATCAGTCATTGATGGATAGCTACTGTTCTGTTAAAGAGAAAAAAAAAAAGGTAACTTCAGATACAAAACCCCCCTTCATTTATAAATAGCCACAACACTGTTCATCACCAAATAGAAAAGAACAATAGAGACAAGGTAATTTAATTTCTAATCACAGATCTTAGTTCACACTCCAAGAGATTCAAGGCTAAAATGCAGTATCTGGGTATTTATAATACACCCCAGGACTAGTGGCTCACAATGAGGTTAGTACTTGAGATTTTGAAACCATGTAAGCTTATTTACATTACTAAGGGTATTTAGTGGCTTCTTCTAGAATTATTTAATCTACATAACCCCAAAATATTTCAAGGAACTTATATCACAATGTATCTTGTGCCTCACAGAACTAAGGATATTTAGTATTTCTGGATCACTATATGGGAGAAGTTTTAGGTGAAATTACTTCAATATGACAGCACACACAACAGAAAATATAACTGCAGTCCTCATTATGGGATTGTTTTGAGGGCCCAACAGGCAAAACATACCCAAAGTGGTAAAACATGCAAAGGCTACTTCTGACATAGACAGGACCACAGTGAGATCCCACGCTAAAAAGCACGCCAAGTTTGCTGTAAGCAGACCTAACATCTACAAACTGAAATTAAAGTGACTGGTACAGTAGAGACAAATATATGCAAACATGGCATGTGATATATACCATTCAAACTGTTTGAGAGAGACCGTATTCAGCTTTTGCAAAAGTTCTTCCTCCCTCAGCTGTAAAGTTAGAAACGTGCAAGACTGTTTCTGGCTCTCCTTCCAAACAGGCCACCTTTTCCACTCTATGACATAAGGGAATGACCAGTTATAAACCAGCAGACCCCCTTTGAAATTCTAGATTTTCCTCCCTTTCAACTGCTTCTTAGACCAAGCCGAGAAGCCTTCCACTCTAAATCCTCTGCTGACACCTAATTTTGAAGCACTCCGTATGTTTCTCATATTCAGTAACACAAAAGAAAAAATACAGCATATTCTAAACTAGGCTTTATTCTTCTTTAAATAAACTTGAAGCGTATGTATTGGAGACCTTCCAAACTGACATTCTAACTGTAATTACCAGTGAGGGGGAGGGAAGGTCAACATCTCCTGCTAATGAGTCAAACAGCAGACAGCCTTTCCTTACTCATGGAGAAAGATTATTTTAAGAAAAGGAACTAAGATTTCTTTCAAACGGCAACATTTAAAACTTTAGAAAAAAATTATCTGTAAAATCATCAAAACTGCACTGGAACTTCAGTCGTTTTTCCAAAAATCAGATTATTTCTCAGCTCATTCAAAAAGTGAAGTATAAAAACTCCTTGCTGAAGATAAGCATAATACTCTGATACAGTCATTTACATTGCTCATTTTTCAATGACTCCCTTCCATGCCATCCCAAAGCCAGAGTAATTCAATATTCTTACTTTCCATATACAGAATGATACTATAAAATGCCTCCAAGTCTTACTGCAAGTGGTGTTCTGCAACCACTTCTGAGATTTAAACAGCCTAAATCCAGGGTTATAGATTCAAAAGAAACAATCTCTGCCACCGTTCATGCTGCCTTTATTCACATGCAAATTCTATCATTAACAAGAGGTACACAATCCACCTTCCTATGAGAAGATCATCTAAAATGCATTAAATTTTCTGAGACTCCCAAGCTAAAATAATCAATATTTAGCATTTGAAAACATCATTTTCCTGAAAGACTTTGAGATTGCTATGTGTTACAGTTTAAAGTGTTAATATTGAGAAAAACGTAAAACCAAATGCAGATGGAATGGGAGGAGACACAAATAGTTCTTTGGAGATACTTATGCTCATATATTCTACAGATTATTAAGACCAAAAAGAATAAGCCTAAAGAAAGCAGGTGTCTTCTCCTAAAATATTTCTGCTAAAGGATCCTAGACAATTCCCGAGACTGTCACCTCCTGTCACACAACCTGTAAAGTTTCCACAAGGATTCTAACAAGATTAAAAGAAAGTTTCAGCAGACATCCTTACAAAACATTCAATCTGTTTTGACTGGCTTTATGCCAGAGTGTGTAGAAGAAACCCTGACAGAAGTCCTTCACTGCAACAGCAGTACATTTATTTCAACAAGCTTATCCTTGACCTTTCTGCACCCTTCCATATTTATTTTTTTTTAATTTAAAAGAACCACTCTAAACCCAACCATTCTATTAATTAGGAAGAGAATCCTTTCTCCCAAAGCACACTGCTTGCTAGTAATTCCATGTTACTTATAAATCATCTTCTGATTCTGTATGACATTACACGGGGATGCCTATCATGCTTTGAAGATAACTTTGTATATGAATACTCCATTTCGCTCAGTTCCCTTTAGAAGTACTTTTACTGTGCTTAATAACAAAAAGCTACCACATCTCAAATTTGATCTGTATTAACTGCTGCTACTTGGATACTAGAACTTCTATGGAAGAAAAGGCAGCATCACTACTTACAAGCAGTTTTCAACAGAAAGATGGAAGACATTTGTATTTTAGTCAATTATTCAACATATTCAAGACTCATTTTAAAAAATAATTTCTGTTTTTAAAATATGAAATTAACACAATATTACCAACCTACATTTGATCTTTGATGTCAAATACATTGTTGTATCAGCTGGGTTTTTAATTTCTTAATGTATTTTAGAATAGCCAGTTGATTTCAAATCTTTTTTTGTAAGTCACATATTTTACAGTAATTTTAACGGGCTACATAAATCTGACTGAATAACTAGATAATAAGGCTTTGTTCAGAAACATGGTTGTCTTCAGTACAAAATCTCACAGTCCTAATTAATGGTACTGTCACTTTCCACTTAAAACTGTAAGACACCCTACACAATTGTTTCTTGCAGCACACCAATTTCTTACTGCAGCATAAATAAAATCAGTCAATGGAGCTACACTTTCATGCAAGAAAACTTTATTAGAATTATGGAAATTCTAACAGTCTTAGCAATTTTTCCATTTAAACCTAATAATTGGTCTTGTTGACAGCTGAGACAAATTTCTTAGAATTAAACTACAATAGACATTTTTTTCTATAAGAAGTCTGATGTTCGGTATATTTCACATTAAGAAAGTATATCTCTAAGTAATTAAAAATTACATACAAACGTGATGAAGCAGAATTTAAAAAAAGAACACAGAGAAAGGTGAAAACCTCAATTTCTTTCATAACTAATTTTGCATTAAAAAAGAAAAATTTACTACTTTTTTTTTCCCAAAAAAGTGTCCTGCTTTTATCCCTACTACAGTACATTAATTCCAGAGAAGGAGGAATGCTTCCCATTGAATCATTTTAAGTCTGGAGAACACGTCTATGCTGTAGAGAACTAGAAGCGTGGCTTCGGAGCCAAAACCCACACAGTGCAGGGCTGAGAAGACAATTCATGCTGTCGCATACACACCTGTCCTGCCTTTCACAGTGTCTCGATTGCTTCCAGGATGGAAACGAGCTCAAGTACATCTATACTGTGCTAAAGTTTGCGACCTTCCTGAAAACTGCTATTATCCAAAACAAACTCATAACACAGTTTCATCCATCTGACTGCCCTAACAGAAGTGTTTAATAATACGCCTTGAAGATAACTGATACACAGTACCTGAATTGATACTGTTTGCGCTAGCATTCAAGATTAAATCAGTTTCCACAAATGAAAGAGAACAGCACATTATATGCTTTTTTTAGGATGTAGAACAGCTTTCATTTGCAAGCAAATTCACTAATGTCACCAACATTAAGAGTGGCATCTATGAGCTTCAGGCTGGATTACAAACTTCCCTTTTAAAACATAACAACAATTACCCTTTCTTCCAAGAAATAATAATGTACCTCGTTAGGTCTCTCTCTGAAATGGTATTTTATATTTGTGAAAGAAAACTTTTTGCATCTCTGGTTTCTATACATTTTGTTCACTTTAAAGAGCTGAATGGTAAGTCAAAAATTATTTCAATTAAAAGTAATTTTCAATTATAATGGTAGTTAAGCCATGGATGTTCATTTAACATACATTATAATGAACTGGATTACATTGAGAGTTTACGTTATACTGCCTTACACTTAAAATTTTTAATTCTTAAGATATTTCAGAGGACATGAAAGAACAACACTATTTGCTGAAGTGCAAAAAGCATGTGGGACAGCTCTACAAAGCCATCTAGAAAGCATCGAAACCAAATTTCAACTTCACTAATTTCTAAGATTATACAAATTATACAAATCAGGAGTGCCCAAAAGCAGAACCTTCAGACTCCCACATGCAACCCATCTACCAAAGAACTGTAAGATCAAATACTCCGTCACAGTCCAACTGTATCAATAACCTGCAATTTGAGGAGCAATCAGCAGACACTAGTCGGTGCATTAACTTCATTTTCACTTGTGGCCATCTGGATATGCAGAGTAATATTAGCTTTGTGAGCACAAATGCTAGTTGTATTACCAAGTAACACAATATGCTAGTCATTTCTTTTTCCATTTCTATTTAAGGAATTTGCTCCCTCAACACAATCCTATGAATTGAGTGCCAACAGCATGCCTACAAAAAAAAACCAAGTTAAAAATACACTAACCTGATTTGACTGCCCAGAAAGGTAAGGTTCAAAATCGTTGTCATGAACTGTATCCTTCTGATGTAACGAACCATTTTGTACTAGAAGAAAAAGGTTACAACATATTGTAATACCGCTTAATAGCATTTCAGTAAAGAGTTCTACCCTATGGTATTTCATGAAAAGATGTATTTCTTCTTCACAGCACGAAGACTCATAAAAAGACCAAGGGATGATATTTTTCCCCAAAACGTTTTCACTTTGTATTATGGCTTATAAAAGGAAATTTGAGTAAATTTAAAAATTAAAAAAAAAATATTGAGTCGAGATTGAATAGACAATTCATGTGAATTACCTCTGAACAAAAAAATAATTACTGACAAGAATTTTGTGAAAAATATTGGGAAACAACATCTATTGTTCTGGTCCATGATTAGAACTCTCAGAAACTAATTCACAGTTCTGCCAGCATGCGTTATTCACTGCTTGCTTAAGTTAAGTTGGCTAAAATAAAATAAGATGAGGTTACATTTAGTTATGAAATAATGACTAGGAAGTGTCTTGATATCCTGACATTTTCAGGAAGATTTAAGTCTCAACTTTCTCACATGCAAAAGAGGTATCTGCCATAATCAAAAGCCTACTTAAGCAGAAATTAATGTCTGAAAAGTATTCAAAACCCATTACTGAAAGATATACAAAATCAAAACTGTTATTAGGTCTCTTCAAATAATTTCATTTGCTTTAAATTTAAGAAAACAAGGTCAAACACATTATGTGATAATTGCTTTGTTTACCTCTTTCATAGAGCAGAAATGAAAAATAGCACTACACCAAATAGGATGTTTAGCAAACAAGTTCAGGAATTTACCAGAATATTTCTGCAAAGTTTGTCAGGGAGAGTAGAGATAAAAGAGTATTTACCAACATAGGAAACAGTGTCAAACTTTCTGTGACTAGAAGTAGCTGAATTTTTAAGGCAGGTTAAGTTATATTAAAAACCATGAGTTGAATATTGTTAGTTTCTAAGCCTGAACAGTTACACACATACTAGAACTCACAGTAATAATCAAGGTATTTTCTTAGATGACTTGTTATTATGTTTAATTTCAAATGAAGCAAAGGAGTTACCAAAAAAGGCTTATTATCTCATCAGAAGTTAACTACTTTTTATTTAAAATTCCTTAAATAATTAAGTTTGTAGGCTTATATATGACAGCTAGAACATCTATCAGTCAACAGCAAACCAGTAACACAATTGTATTCATATAGCAGGAAGAGACTATGCAAAAGCATGTAAAAATATACATTGAATAGGCATATCCTTGTGACTTCATATAGAAATCTGCTTTATTTTAAGGAATGGAAGAGCATCATTGTGTTTATACTAACAGATATCCCTTCCCACTGTAAACTCAGTACCATGAAGTGGGATGCAAGAAAGCTTGTACGAGTAACAGTTTATGCTCTTTTTGAAACAAAGCACAACTTCCTTTGTTCCAAATGTTATCCATACGGACTAAGAGCAATACTTTTCTGCTTACCTACAGGTACCTGCATAATTCATCTGTTACAGTAACAACTTAAACGAGCAGATCTCAACATGATCCTCACCTTTATTATCCTGTCCTTTCGGTCTCTGGGAAGCCATGGCACATGATTGGGTAAAGGAAAAGAAGAAAAAAAAAAAAAAGAGAGAGGGAAAATAAAAAAAGTTAATTTTGGAAAAACGCTTATATTGTCACTGCAAAACACACAGCTTTTGAGGAGGGATAGGAGGCTGATAAAAACGGCTAACAACACACCAGGGCTTGTTTAAACTAGGGCTGAGGAGCATATTTCACGTATCGTTCAGCACTGGCCTTCCTTAGAAATGGCTCCGGCTCTCCAAAGGCAGTGGGAACGTGCTGTGCCCACGGGGGAAGCGAACGAGAAAGATGAAGATCCAAGGAAGCCGGGAAGGAGAGGAAAAGCCTCTGCCGGGCCAGAGGCAGGCACCGGCCTGCAGGGGAAACCCCCCGCCGGCGGGCGGGCAGGCGGCAGGCCCCGCGCTCCGCTTCGCCGCTTACCTGAGGGTCAACGCTTGTGGCAGACATAATTCATGTACAGGGCCGCCGTGGTTCAGCAGAGAGGCCCGGGGGAAAAGGCAGGGCCGCTCGGCGCGGCGCGGAGCTCCGGGGCCTGGCGGAGGGGCGGCGGCGCCTCTCCCCTCAGGCGGCGGCCGGGGAGGGGAAGGGGCCGGGGCCGAGGGAAAGGGGCCGCTG
>VYZM01002922.1:831875-847962 GCA_013398915.1 Dromas ardeola | reverse complement strand
AGCTGCCGCGCGTGCGCGCGCGGGCGGGCGTGCGGGCCGAGGGGACGGGCGGGCCCGGGCGGCTCTTCCCGCTTCGCCGGCCCCTTCCCGCTTCCCCGGTCCCTCCGCTCGGCCTTTGCCGGGCTATACACGAGCCTCCTGCTCCCCCGGCTCGGCCATGCAGGCACAGCCACCGCCCGAGGCGCTGAGGGAGGCCGGTCTCCCCTCACACCGGCCCGCAGGCGGCGCGGATCCGGCCTTTGGGCCTGCGGCTGTGATCCTCTGGCAGAGGGCCCCCACCAGCCTGACTGCTAGCAGCAGTTTTTTATCAGGTTAATTCATTTTATTTTATAGAAGCATAGAATGTGTTGTAAAGGCCATCCAGTCCAACCCCCCTGCAGCAAGCAGGGACATCTTTCACTAGATCAGGTTGCTCAGAGCCTCATCCAGCCTGGCCTTGAATGTCTCCAGGGATGGGGCCTCCACCACCCCTCTGGGCAACCTGGGCCAGTGTCTCACCACCCTCATTATAAAGAACTTCTTCCTAATGTCTCATCTAAACCTGCCCTGCTCTAGTTTTCTATTTTCCTTCCAGCTGCTGTTTTGCAGAATGTGGGTGAAATCTTGCCCCCCCTCAGCATAGGTTATGTTGATTTCAGCAGGGCCAAGAAGTAAACCAGTTGTTTTCAGGGAGACTTGTCATTTACCTATGCACCCTTTTGAGGGAAGGTGGTGAAACGAAGCAATATTGAATAAACTGCCTGAGTTGTGATTGTTGTGTGCCGCTTTATGCCAAAGTTGCATCTCTGTAATATTGAGAGAGGGCTGGCTTAAGGAGAAATTAGATGAAATGAATGTATTCATATAGCAGGAAAAGACTATGCAAAAACATGTAAAAACATACATTGAATAGGCATATCCTTGTGACTTTATGTAGAAATCTGCTTTATTTTACATAAATAGGAGCAATGAAAGCAATGCCCTTTTATTTCTAGTATTTGAGTTCTGCCTCATTAATGATTGTATTTCCGCTTCTTGTACGTAGTGTGTTGGGGTTTTTTTGTTTCTTTCTTTGTTTTTTCTAAATGCGTGGAATATCTAATGAGCAGAACTGTTGCTACTTTTTAATAGTTTTTAGGTCCTGCTTAGGATCCTTTGGTCAAGGTACAGTTTGTAGGTGCTGCACAGAACAAAAGGGCAGTTCCAGCCCTCCCCAAGGTCCTGCAGTTTACCCTATATTTTGTATACTGAAACTTGTGTGACACTCTGCCTCAAATCTATTTGAGTTTGTGATGAAACAGAAATCAACATAGTTTTTCTTTCTTTCCACATGTATTATGGTAACACTCAGAGGCCTTGCTGTACTGCTGACTTAGAAGCGTAGTAAATGATCACTTAGCGCCCAATTAGCGTGTGGTGGACAGGGAGCCTCATACGCCACAACAAAAGAAAATACCATTGCAGTGCTTCTAAACAACACTGGTACCAGAGGATAGTAACTAAATGAGATTTGTAGAATATAATTTCTTTTGACTTCTTTAGAAACCGGTGCAGTAGATGGATGGATTTGTAACAAAGAATTTTCATTGATTAACAATATGTCACTAAAATTATCTTTTAACATGTTACCTAGGTATCTGAGATCTCTTTGGAAAATGGAAATAATTGGCCTTAAATTGTCCAGAAACCTGTTTTTTTTCTTGATGGTATCAAAACACCTGCAGAGATTTAGTTTGGTACGTCTCTTTTGCCTTTGAACATACCTCTTGTGTAGGTTTCTTGACACAAACATGCACCATTTACAGTTATGGGCACTATAAGAACATATTTGAGAGAAAGCTGAATCAAACTCAGGCCTTCAACATGGGTATAATTTGTTATTGCCTGAGGTAATAATTGAGGCCCAAACTGGGCCTAGTGCCAACTAGTGTGATGGTTGTACCAGTCTCATTGCTGCGTTCACGAGTAGCTAGAGCTCTGACCAAAGTAGTTAAGGTTCTGCCATACCAGACGTACTTCCAGATGTTACAAAGTCTTACTTGTCACATCTCCATGCTTAATTTTGGGGGTAAAAATGGCAAATTCTAGTCCTCATGAAAGATACAGAACAACGCAATCATCCTTTCCTTTAGATAGAGTTAAAACTAGAGTCTTTTCTGCGTTCACATGTTTGGAAATTCTGAGTTTGAGTTTGTATTTATTATTCTAATAAAACATCTGAAATGAATAGTCTGCTTTCTTTTGTCCTTTTTCTGATCAGTCATCCAGAGGTAAGGAAGAAGGAATATTGCATTAATCCTCAGCACCTGGAGATGCTTTGGCTTCTTTGTTTGGCTTAGGTAGCAAGTAAAAATTGGCATGTTTTATCTTAATTCTGTTTGCCATACAGTATAGCTATGGACCAAGTCAGTAGGTCTGTGCTCTTGAGAATCCCTGGGTGAGATGGAAAGGCTGTCTAAAGAGCAGTGCTTCAAAAACAAATGTGAGAAAAAAGTGAGCAGCATGGCTAGAGCGTGGAACATCTGTCTGGAAGGAAAAGGGAAAGGCTTGTCCTGGGCACTGGGGTGATGGGCACTGCTCTGAAGTCCATGTGATTGTATATGTTCACTAGTCTTGATATAGAAACGACGTGACTATGAATCATCCTAGCCATGAGTGTATGTAGGCAGAATGTTAGAACAGTATTTGCTTCAGCATCCTATGGTACAGGGGAATACAGCTGTTAGGCTCTATCTGTTATTTTATATTCAAAGACAGAGCATGTCAGGCGTGTATATATATGTATGTGCCTCAGTCCATGTTCGTGTGAACACTTTTTTTCTTTTGCATTAGGAAAACGTGAGTTATTGCTTCTTCCTGGTACCTTTAAAAATGGTCTTGTCTATCCAGTGAGAAGTACATAATCTTTTAGAAACAAAACCAAGAAGATGAGATGTCTCAGTTGAAGCATATAGATGCTTTATTCAGAGGCATTATTCAGAATTATATCAAGTCAGGATACTCTTGGAGTGTAACACTGTAATGGAGGGGGTGACACGGGTTTTTTTTTTGGTTTTGGCTTTGGCTTTGTGGAGAGAAACAACAATGTTCTTCCAGTATAAGAAAAAGTTACAGATATTTGTTTCTTCCTTTGCGAACGCTCTCTGAAATCTCAGAAGAGTTCATGTGTAAATTACAGAATATTTTTTTTCCAAATTTAGATTTTACAGGTATTTTCTGCAGCCCTATCTGCTATGAGCATGGGCGTAAAATCAAACATTGCCATGCTGGAATCATCTCCCTCCTGCACCCCCTGCCCCTGTGGAATGTAACCAAAGCAAGGATCCAGTTTTAGTTTCCATCATTTTAGGGTGCAAAATAAAAGCAGAAACACAGAGAAATAGTATCTGTTCTTCTCTCCTGTTTTTCATGTCATTGACACATTGTTTGTGAAAACATGAGACGGGAAATCATATATAAAGAGTGTGGCCTGTGAACAGGTATCATCCGCCATCATCATCGCACATGCCGTTCTTTGCAAGGCAGCTTCATCGGAAAGCTGTAGCAAGGAGCTCAACTGAGCAACGACCGATCACAAGGACTCACGCATGTCTCCCTCTTGGTCTTCATCACTGGCAACTCTTCTGTGCTGCTGTCATGTAGTTTCCATTAAATTGTAAGGTCAATCTCTCTTTGCTTACTTATTAGAATACAGTCACCCCTTGTTCACTTCAGGTTTTTGCAGTGTCCTTCAGGTTGGTCTGTTGTCTTTCTTCCTCATCTTTCAATCCTGCTATTGATTACTGATACAGGGACAAAATAAACCTATTCTGAGCCAGTTTGCGTGGAGAAAAACAGTTGATTACTAGTGTGAATAGCTCAAGAATAGATCTTTCTGCCCGTCATCCAAACAATATTCAGGCAGCTAGGCACATCTCTACAATAAAAACACGTTCCAAACTGTCGCAGAATTTAATTGGAAATCAGATGTTCCTTGTTCTTGATGTCTGATTTTCCACCAATTAAAAAGTAGGATGAGCTCCATTAGAGTCATAACAATGCCTGACAAATCCTTCTATAAAGGTAATTAATGACTGAATGGTGGAATGTACATTAGTCACAAGCTGAGAGCAATCTCTTCTGAAGAGTTGTTAGGTTTTTTCGTGAACAATTTGGAGGAGCAATGCCACCCAGTTTACATGAGGCTACGTGTCTCCTGTTCCTGTTCCTCCTGCCAGGCTTTGAGTCCGTAGAGGGAATAGAGCCCAAGCGTGAGGCTCCTCCATGTCAGAATCAGAAGGAATTGGGAAATGATGGGAGTCAGTGGGAGGGAGAGGCAGGAACAAGAGGAAGGAGAAGCACAACTGATCTTGGGGGAAACCAGCCAGATGCTACTCAGAAAGGGAGGAAGAAGTGGAATATCATTCATGTTTTCCATGCCCACTGTGGGAACTGTACTTAGCAATCCAGTTCTCTCCTAATTCTTATTTCTAATCCCTGTGTCTGCTGCTCAGCCCTCTAACCAAATAAAGAGAAAAAAAGACCCTTGAAAAAGAAACTCAAATTTTCCAGCTCCAAAAGCCATTTAGAAAAAGAAAAAAGAAACTGTTTTTACAAACAGTTACCTTTTGAAAAAGCATTGAACCATTTTCAACCCACTATCTTCTATAGCAGAAATATTTTTTATAATAGACTGGACGCTGAAATTATGAAGTTATGAAACAATATAAAATATAGTAGTGGCTTGTGGCAGAAACACTTTAATTTTCCTTGTTCCAAGGAACTAGCATGTTAGTTTGCTTTTCTTTCAAGTCACAGTAGGATTTTAAGGTCAGTTCTTCTATTGATTTTTTTGAATATCTGCTGTGCTTTGCAGGTTTTTCTTTTGATATGTACTGTGTTCTGTTCCTGTGGGCCAGTATATTAATAGTGTTTGATTCTAAGCACTTTCATGAATCATGTTGCAAGATACATTTTAGCCATTCCTAAGAATTGCAATACAGAAAGTTTTGAGGCAATCAGATGCTGTGGTAGCGGAAGCCAGAAGAAAGAATTAGGGGAGGAGACTGAAAGGTTTGAATCCTTAGGAAATCACTAAAATAAAACCCCATCATTTGTCCATGTTGGCTTATTTTTAATTGCTGTCAGCACCAGACTTGGTGTCACTTCATCTTCTTCTGCTACAGTCATCTCACTACTCTTTTTGAGCTTTCCATTGTTGGTGAAATGTTCCCCCCAAAATCACATGAGCGTATCCCCACAGAAAACCACCCTTAAACCTGTCTTCAAGCTTGCATGATGAAAGAACGTTATGTAAACCAAAAAAACCTAATAATCACTGACAGAATCAGTCAAATTTTGTAAATTAACTTAGAATTAACAGCCTTTCAGCTTCTTTGAGCTTTTATACAGCTTTTCCCTCTTTAATGGTCACCCTGGAGATCCCCTTGAACAAGTGGAATCGTAGGGGCTTGGCAATTCAGTACAGCTTTACCACAACACTGTGGGCATCCCTGCTACCCCGTGCCATCAGCAGATTTTTTAAGCTTTGAGTGAAATCATCCCTGAGCTGCTTGCAGGCTGCTGGTGAGCCAAGGCATGGTTCTGGGGAAGGCAGATGAAGGAGCCTATCACGTTCCCAGCACCTCCCGAGATCACATTTGAAAGCAAGGAAGGTGGTTATAAGCAGTACCAGATGAGGTTCATTGCTTGTAAAATGCTTCATAAAATCAGAACTATCGAACATTCTTATCTATTAACAGGTGATTCGCTACAACCCATCAGCAGAGTCCACAAACAGCCTCTGTAAGAGGGATTTGGTTAGCTCTATATCTTATATTTTTGCGACACATTCTTCAAAAATCAATATAGACTTATAAAGAACAGGATCTGTGGAGCAGAAGATAATGTGCAATTACATATAAATTCATTATGGACAAAAAAAAAGAACAAGATTCTGTAAATTTTGTATATAAGCACTGCCCTCTACTGCTTAGGAATTTTCATCAACACACATTTAATTAAAAAAAATTTTCAACACTGTTCTTTTTAATTAAAAGGGCTCTGGATCTTTTTTCTTAAAAGAAAAATCCTAATTTATCATTTTTTACAAACATAAAACACTCGTGTTCTTATGTTAACATGGAGAACTTTATGTTTTGTCAAGCACATAGCTTAGAATAAGCTGCATGCATCTTCTCAGGCAGAAAAGCGGTAGAGGAAAACACATTTTCAAGTAATTGCACCTTTCAAACCTAGCCTAAACATCCTTCATTCTGAATTGTGACCACAGGAAGGCAAAGGAATAGAAAGATTTCGAATTGTGAAGATGCAATGGTAGCAAGAGAGTGTTTATTCCCAAAGGAAAGGTAATGCAATCTAGTCAAGCTATCTTGTGTAAATTCTTGTTGCTATTTATCTCTTAATTTTATAGTACATTTTCTTAAAAATTGTGAGGTGCGAAACAGTGTGAGAGCAAGTTGAAAAAGCCACAGAACTAGAGTCACAGCATGACTGCAAGGGCTAAGAGGGCTGTTACCCTCTTGACAGGGAACTGCTGGCATACATCACATACTCCAAAGTATTTGACATATCTCATAACTTCTATGTGGACAGTCTTCTTTTAGAATATGACTGTGTTCATTTCTGTTATTATATCAATAGAAATTAAAAAAAAAATCATGGATGCAGAAGCAAAGGTTCTATAGTAAAACAGGACAATTGCGAGCATTATGTCATAGCAGTCAGGATGTCCTGGCTGGTACTATGCTGGGTTTCAACGAGAACACAAAGCTTGGTTATTTTTCTTTTTTTCTTTTTTTTTAGGGGCCCAAACAGTTGTTTTTCTGGAGGACGTTTGAGCTGAACTTTCTGTCTTTCCTTGGTGACTCCCCCTTAAAATGATGAAATTTGGGCTGTTTCACCAATAGAGAATTTCAGCACGAAACCAACCAATCAGGGGAAACGAAGCACTAGAAATGGGCTCTGTCAGGTGGGATCACTCATACCTTGGAAGGGCTTCTGCTTATTTGAGAAGGATCTCTCTGTTGCCTGGAAGAGAGGAGGGTAGCTTGAAGTTTGTGGAGTTGGGAGAATCTTAGTTTTTGGAAGTGTTTTTTGAGGTTTTTTTAGCATTTTGCAGGTAATTTTTTTTTTTTTTTTTTGCTTTTATTGTGCTAATCATATGGAATTGTTGATATTAGCTGTAATGATATTTTGGAAGTGTATTACATGTAGGTGTAAGTAGTGAATTGTGGGAGAATATTGGTGTTTAGTAGTGTTGTAACTATTTAAGATATCAATTAGGTTTGGAGAGCCTTGTTAACTGAGTTAGTGAATCTTCTGGAGAGTATATAAATGTCTCTAATGCAGGTGGACCATAATGGGTTTCTTAAAAAACAAAAGGTAAATATATTTGTTCTCCTATGTTGCATCTCTTATTTAAAAATAAAGCTTGATTCAGCTGTTAAGCTTTTGGGTGGAAAAACTAATTTTCTTTCTTTGTGTTTTGCTGTGAGGCTTGCTCTGATGTGTGCTTCCTAAGTGGAAGTAAGCTGAGATAATTTGGTCACCTTCTAGGTGGAAAACAGCCTTTGTTGTAGTTCAAGAGTAATAGCTCTTCCTTTTGTTAGGACCCAGGATGAGAGCAACACTAATATTGTGGAGCTGTGCCTGATGAACAAGTCTCTCTGTGTTCTGAGAGCAAAATCTGCTGTGCAGGCTGAAAAACTGCATGCTTGTAAGTTTGCTTAAGCTGCAAATTCTACTCTGTATCAGTGACTAACAGCTCTTTTTCTTTCTGTAGGTTTTTTCTTTATACCGGTGACATAGTTCTTGAGTAGCTACTTTATTGTATTAAATAAAGCATAGTTTCTCAACCAAACTTCTAGAGCCTTCTTTTCCTACAACTCTGGTTTCTGTGGCTGTGATTAGAGAAGAAAATTCTAGTTGCTAATGCACTTTCTCTGCCTTGCTACCTTTTACTGTGAGAGGCATGTGGTTGAGCAAGCTTGCTCTTGCTTTTAAAAGCTCCCTAAATGCGTACTCCCTATGATTTGTTAACTCTGGCTACAGGTCTTGCAACTACAATACCCTGTAAGTTTTTGCCCTTAAATGCACTGCAGGTCTTAACTAAGGGGAATAGTACTTGAGAGATGCCAGTGGCCCGAGTGCCTCTTAACAGTCTCTGTGAGACTAGCTGCTATACAGGTGGCCTCTACTTGACTGCTTCTTACAATGTGCCTATTCAAAAGTTCACTGCAGTAGTCATCTATTACCTTAATAATGTTTTGTACCAGCTTTGAAATAACATATCTCTTTATGGGTGTGTGTGTGTATATATTTTTTTTCTAATTTAATATTTGCCTATGTGATGTTCTGGGTCTGTGTGCTCTGATAACCAGTAGATAGTTAGCACTTCCTTGGGATGAATTGACCTATTGAGTTAGGTGGTGAAGGGATTTTCAGGGCACTTACTTAAAAAAATTGATTTGATTCCACCTACTGCTTAGTCACATGTATAGTGACTTCACTCCAAAGGAATTCCTTTGGAGTGATTAGCTAAATGGATCCTGATTCTCAGTTGTGTAATTGTATGACCTCTTGAAAGTGTATTTGCCAGCCATATAGAAAGTATTAGAAGCAGCAGCTGAGTTGCAATTTAGCTTACTTGCACAGGGAAGGGCTGTTACCTAAAGTAATATGAAGGCTTGGATAATTGGGCACTCAGTAACTTCCTTATTTTCACTCTTCCTCTTGCACAGAACTAGCACAGGCAGAAAATGCCTGATCTTGATTTAAGGACGCCTCCTTACAGAACCTGGACCTAATTATTTTATGTGGTGTGCTGGAGAAGTTCTCTTCTATAGTGATATTTCTGTATACTTACTCTTTAATTAGCATAATAAGGTTATGAAGAATCTACTGATATTCTGTGTAGTGTTTGGCTGTAAACTGGATGTTATGAGACGTTATTTGTTTGGGTGTGGCTGGTCTCTACTTTGTTATGACATGCCTTCTTAAATCTGTTGGGGGGGGAAGGGGGGTAAAGCACAGTCTTTTTAATGTTAATTTAACAGCTGCACAAAATGACTGGGGATTTATCTCACAGATCAGATGCCAAAAGCTGGACTGGCTCAGCTAGGGGAGGCTGCATAGGTTTTGCCCTCCCCCTCCACTGTTTGTTCCCCCAAGCATCTCTGCTGTAAATTGGCAGAGGAGCTCAGAAAGTGCTAGTCCCTTCCCTTCAGACACTAGTGAGGACTCAGCAAAAGTTCAACAGCAAAGTACAGAAGCACCAGATCTCTGATTGGGCTGCAATTCCGAAACAAGCTCAGCTTTGTCAATACCAGGAGCTTTCTAGAATATGCGTGGGGATGTGGAACAAATAATGCAGGGTGAGTGTGGCCTGACACCGGGAATCCAGCTGACTGCTCTGGGTTATCTCATCCTCTCTTTCAGAACGAGAATATGGGGGACGTGACACCAGCAGAGGAGACTGAGCTCAGGGCTGCTTGCTGCCAGTTGTTTGAATCCGGTATGAGGAATGAAGCAAGAAGACTGAGGACTTTTCAGCAATGGCCAAGCACCTCACCTGTGTCTGCTCGAGATTTGGTCAAGGCTGGCTTTTTCTTTGTGGGTCCAAGAGATGAAGTACAGTGTTTCTGCTGTGGTGGTGTTCTGAAGGACTGGGGACCTGGTGACTGCCCAGTACTAGAGCACCTGAAGTTCTTCCCTTCCTGTAAATTCATTGGTGGTGAGGATGTTGGGAACCAAGAGATGCTTCCTCTTCAGGAAATCTTTGACACTGTGGATGGTCAGTTCCTCAGCCTTTTGCAGGGGATAGATAGTGAAGACACAGCCCTGCCCAATGAACCAGAATACCCAGAGATGGTAACGGAGGAGATGAGACTATCTACATTTCGGAACTGGCCACGATATACTGACATGCGTCCTGAGCAGCTGGCTAGAGCAGGATTCTTTTACACAGGTAGGTACTCTGGGGAAATGTTTTTTAACTCTTATTCAAGTTAACTTCTGAAGGTGTCACTATGTTTTATTGCTTGCACAAATATTTGCAAGTATGTGTAGTGTAGTTAGAAACCACATCCGTCCTTCAGTCTGTGCTGTTTCACTTGCTGCTTGTGTAGAATTCACTTCTATGTTAACTTTTCTTTGGGCACTGAGTGGTCTGCTAATAAGTCGATTCCCTTATCAGCAAGAGTGGAAAAAGTGATGTGTTTAAAACAGATGTTTTACTGGCGGAAAAGTGTGTGCTTTAAGATCCATTGAACCTGTTTAATAGGTGCGTTTCTAAAAGGGCTTGAGCCACTTGGCATATCATGTTTTGTATAAGCTCTGTCTTGCACTGAAGCCTTCTCTTCTCAAAAAGCCAAATCTGAGTGAAATCTGTAAGTAGTCAGCCCGTTTGGTTGTCACTGTGGCTTGTTGCTGTAAGGACCCTGGACTTGTAATACAGAAATAAAAAAGATACACCTTTTTTAGGAAAATGGGCAATATTTCTTGTTATCATATACATGTGAATATCAATATAACATCATTGTTTCCCCTTGACAAGACTTTGCTGGTTAGATAATAGGTTTGAAGAGGTACTCCTCCCTGGATTGACAAGTCAGAGGAAATATTTACAGTATGTTAATGCTTGACTGTAATTAACTATTGGGGGTGATCCCTCTGTTTTTTTGAAAGCTAATACTGTAGTGATATTTCTTTGTGTTGCAAGTGTGACTTCTTCCATATGAAGGAATCTTTGTTTTGTATTTGCATGTCAAACTGAGACATGGAAGGAAGTGACAGGCAGGGTCCATAAATGAAAGGTCCCTTAGCCAAAACAAACCTGTGCATCCTGAACACATCATGCTGTCACTGTTGAAGTAAAATTGAATTGCCCCTTACTTCACTTATTTAAGTACTATTTGTTGGTAAAGATGGGAATGAAAAAAACCAGCCTTGAGCGTTGTGATAGCTGGAAAAATCTGAGATGGAACATGGTAAATGACATGCACATACAATTGCCTGGGTTGGAAGGAACCTTTAAGATCAAGTCCAGCCTTCAACCCAACACTGCCAAAACCACTACTAAACCATGTCCTGAAACACCATGTCTACCTGTCTTTTAAATACCTCCAGGGATGGCGATTCCACCGCTTCCCTGGGCAGCCTGTTCCAATGCTTGATAAGCCTTTCGGTGAAGAAATGTTTCCTAATATCCATCCTAAACCTCCTCTGGCGCAACCTGAGGCCGTTTCCTCTTGTCCTATTGCTTTTGCTTGTTACCTGTAGGAAAGTCTGTTGAAATAACTGACCTGTTCTTTTAGCTTGAGTTAGAGGAAGTGACTGGTTGGTTTGCTAGTATGTCTCTCGTTTTCTGCAAGATTTTCACTCAAACTGTATACCCTGGATCTTGCTATAAATCCAGTTAATATTAAGAATCTGTACCTGTCTACTTGGAGCACAGTAGCAGGTGCTAAGCAGCCATCATGCCTAAATGGAAGAGCAGTATAGGCATATGCGCTTACCTGCTGCTTTTGTCTTTTTATTAATCTTTAAGGCACACAAGACCAGCATGGCCAGGAACACAAACTATAAAGCAGTGTCTGCACCTAAAAACCTGTGTTTTGTGTTGGACTAGATTTATCACTTGCAGAGCAGCTATCTGAGAGCGCAGCATAGAGACTTCCTCTGGGGACTCATCAGGCAGCAGCAGTCTGACACGGCACTCTCCTGTGGTCACCTGAGCAGGAGAACTCTGGAACTGAGCACTTGAGTTAAGCCACACAGTACTCTAACATGGGAGCGTTTGGAAGATCATGCATGTGACCTAAACTCACCATCAGTCTTTACAGACATTGTTTCATTGCCTTTAGGGCACACGGTCTTAACTGCTTTGATTATTTTTTTGTTTCCCCTCTGATTGCTGTGAGGCAATCAGAGAAGCACAGAAGTAGGATGCGGAGCCTGGGACCATGTTGTAGCAAATTCTTATGAGGTGGAAGCTGTGTACATCAGCTGACTGTGCCTGCTGCTGGTTGTGACAGATTGTGGTTAGGAAGCCAGAAAACTTGTTTATAGGTATAACTAATTACAGCTCCAAATGCAGGCAAGAGGGGATTAGATGGGTATGTGCACACATGGGAGCTATGGTGCTCACATGCATGCTGCCGGTTAGCTTGTGACCCAGTTCTGGAATCATCTCCACCAGCTGCCGCTCTGGAAGTTCCAACTCTCATCGGATTTTCTGCCCCTGTACAACTTGCACAGCATTGGTAAACTCTCATGTGCTCATCTGTTTTGTCCGGTAGTTTGTGTTTTGTGATGAATCCCTCCAGGTTCTCATCTGGGGCTAGTAGAGCATGCAGTGTCTCAGATGTCAGCTAATCTCTTGATGTCTTTTTCAGGGCAAGATGATGTAGTGAGGTGTTTTTACTGTGATGGAGGTGTGAGAAACTGGTCGTTGAGTGATGATCCTTGGAGGGAACATGCCAAATGGTATCCGGGGTAAGTCAGTCTTTGTTGGCAGATGTTCCTCGTAGCAAGACCAAAAGATATGCTGGAATAAGCATAAGATATGTGGAATAAGCATTCCACACTGATTTCTTCTTTTGCAAGATGGAAGTACCTCCAGTTGAGAGACAAAGAAGTCACAGATGTATTGGTAATAAGCGCTGCTTCCAGGCTCTGTTATTTGCTTAGTTCTAGATTTTCCTACATAGCTAGAGCAGGTGAAAAGCTAGTCAAGTATGTTCAATCATATTTAACTGCATAAACTGTTGCAGTAGTCTGTAACCTTGTGGAAATCCCTGAAATTTTAAGAGAAAGGTTCTGAATTCTCAAGGGCAAAGTTGCACAGCAAGGGACCATCTTCAGATCCTAGTAGTGGGTCAAGATAGAAAACTTGTTTCTAGGTCTGCCACTTAGTCTTTACTGTCCTCCAAAAGTGCCTTCCTCCCACTCGCCCCTTATGTGTGGAAGAATCAAATATTGACCTGAAAACCTAGTCATCGTATCTTCAGGTGCCTCTCCTCTCCTGTTTCTCCCTTTCTACCCTCCCCAAAAGGCAGTTGATGTGTCTGGCGTGTCTCTGGCTATCTTATCCCTTACAATAGTCTGCTGACTCCAGGACAGTCGACTTCACACCTTTAGGCTTCTTCTCAGGCATTGCCACATCTTCTATTCCGAAGGCTGATTTATCACCAGAGTGTTCTGTGTTAATGGTGAAACCTACTGGATGATGGCTGTCTAAGCTGTAACTAGTTTTTTAAAATAGAAGTGACAAAGCCTAAACATTTAGACCCTCTCACTTTAAAAGCAAAATCAAATGTTCAAGTTCAGGTAGATTTACTGTCTAAAAATTCAGTTTGACTCATTTTCTTTGACATGAAAGAGCAGCTTTGGTTTCTACTACTCTGAGGTACAAAAAGAAAGATATTGTAAATGTTTTTCTGTAACAGTTCTTGTGGTTTTTCTGTGAATCGGTCTTGTCGCACTTTCTGTGATTTGTGCCAAAGGATGTTGCGACAGAGCTCATCTTGAGCCAAACATGAAGACTGAATTAAGGGGGGGATCATGAGTCTCTTATTGCCTTTTGTGCAAGGGGCGGGTGGCAGGGAAAGACCATGATAATCCCTCCTCTTTAATGAATATAGTGGTTTGCTTATAACCCAATAGCGCCCTCTGCTTCTAAAATTCAAGCTACTACTGCTATGTTCACATGAGATACCCTGTACTAATGCATTTAAATCTTTCTGCTTGTAGATGTGAATTTTTATTGCGGTCAAGGGGAAGAGAATTCATTAGCAGTGTTCAGGAGTCCTTTTCTAGCACCCTGCTGTCTCCAGTGAGTCACGAGTATTTTGTGTATAGTGGATGGGGGTTTAGTAGATGAGGGGGTGTTCTGAACACGTGCTTCTCTTACGTGACCATCTTGTGACACTTTCAGAGAGATTCCTGGGATCAGACTGAACAAGATTCCTCTGCTTCCCAAGGTCAGTGCTGTAACTACATGGTGTTTTTTGTCTACTGTTGAAAGTGGTGTAGTCTTACTACTTCTGCCCCACCCCAGCTACTGTGCACTCTGTAGACATGGTGTTTGTGAGATGTTTTGATATTCTATGAGCTATTTAACTTTATTCTTAGGAAATGGTCTCTGGAACAAGAAGCAAAATTGTTTGCTCTTCTGAGACCTCTTAGTCTAAGACCAGAGACATTTAGCTAGTCTGGATAATCATGTGACTTTGGGGTGCTCACCTAACCTTCCTTTGACTTGTCCATGCTCTTGATGATGATGTTGTTGTCCGTCTGTAGAGTCTTTCGGACTACAGCATTTTAAACATACTTGATAGGCGACCAGAGAACAGCTAGAGTGTCTAATTGTTCATGAAAGTAGTGATCCTGGGAATCTATTCCCCTTCATCAGTTGCTCTTGGAAACTTAAGTAGGTGAAATTTGGCTCCCCATAACTGTGGACAACTGATTTTTCTCACTCTCTTGAAGAGCCTATCTGATAGGATGAGCTTAAGAAAGATTTAAGCTTTTCAAAAGGCTGCCAGATGAATTTCCCACTTCTGTCTTTACTGATGAATGGTTGAGCTAGATTATGAGGTAGAAAAGACTTCAATTGGGATGTTCCTCTTGATCTTCATAAAAGCGGTTTTGAGACTTGTGTTCTGGGATGTGAAAATAAAGATAAGGATTTTGAACTGGGGCCAAACATGGGAGACTTGGTTCACTGATACAAGTAGAATAAACCATCCAAAATTTAGTCTCTTGGCTTTTATGAAATTGCTTGTGATTACTTTCTTGTGAATTATGATTGGAAGTAAAAACTGTAAATCTGGATGTTGATCTAGCTATGTAGATAGCTTGAGGAACGTTCTAGCATATATTAATGCCATTTTATATGTAACAGCTTCAGGGAGTGATGTACTTTTTGCCCAAAGTGCTGCCTCTTTGGTAAAGTATCTGCTCACTGCTTTACAGATCCTCTGAGGAATTGGGAATTACAGGCTCTTCCTCGTCTGGATCAGTTGACCATAGTGCAGAATGTCCTGCAGATGGGCTTTGACCCCATCTGTTTGGCTAACCTGGTAGAGAATAGATATACACTGATGGGGACTTTCTACCTTTCTGAGTCTGAACTGATTTCTGATCTGCTTCAGTCAGACTGGGAAGAGAGCAACAGTGCAGAGGGAAGCAGAGGTATGCCTGACTCGCACACCCACACTCTTGGTGGATGTTTAGCCTCTTATTCACTTCATCTTGAGCACTGTTGTGTCTTGTGGGGTCTGCCTTCTTCTCTCTTCCTAGGCTGGAATTAAATGTAGTAATGTACCCAAGCCTGCCTTTCTTGGAGAGGCTGAAGAATGAGATTCTGGTTTAGAGAAACTTGAAGGAACTGTGATTACTGGAGTATCAGTAACTGTATCTACACTACAACCTACTGGAGGCAGATATCCTTGATATATTCTGCTGCCTTTAGACCCACAATAGCGGACAGCTGCACAACGCAGAGCTTGTGCACAAAATCACACCTGGTGCAGACAGAGGAAGTTGTCCAAAACAAGGCTTATAGGATGGATAAGAACTCCAAGCCTATTTAAAATTGAATCAATGACTTGATCAGAAATAGCCATACTTCTTTTTTTTGTTGGGACAATATATATTCTCCTTAACTTACTTATAAATGTCTGTCTTGTGTAAACCTGTTCTGTGGAGTCTGTTTGCCAAGCAAAGTTTATTAGGAGATGCAGTTCCACACAGGCTTTCTCTGGTAGGAAGCCTGCTTTCCAAAGCTCCTGTCTCAATATCATGGTCTGCTATCTCTTTAGCTAAGGAGGGAGGGGGGAAAAAANGGAGGGGGGAAAAAAAATAGGTTTCCCCAAAACCAAAAGTGTGATTCAATAATAGCACAGGAGCAGGAATGAGCAGCTGATGGGTCCTGCTGTCTGATAGATAAAACAACTTTGAGAAGACAATGTGAGGGGGACATGTCTTCGCAGGGAGGTTAACATACTTAGTGACTAAAGCATCACAGAGGATATCAGCTTCACCAGGCTGAGTGTGTTAAGAGTGGAGTAATGAAGGCTACTGAAATCCAGGATACTTCATCTTT
>VYZM01002922.1:777437-831751 GCA_013398915.1 Dromas ardeola | reverse complement strand
TGAAGGCTACTGAAATCCAGGATGCTTCATCTTTTTAAATGACACTGTCTGAAGAGGGAGGAAAGGGGTACTGATTAATGCCATCTTCTTTCCTGGTTATACAGATGCTGTTCAGAGAGAGACTGAAATGTCAAGAGAAGAAACGCAATCGGAGCAACAGAAGGAATCAGGTGCACTGGGCTGACAGTGGTGGTAAAACTGAACCTAGGCATAATTGGAATGACTTTTATAGTAATGGTATCAGTGGTTATAGTATTCATTCATTTTTTTAATCCTGAAGGGGGATGTGTGCTTGCTTGAATGGTAACTGAACATAGACACACTTATTCAGGATCTGGGAGTTCCACTGTGAAGCAGACTGTACAAAAAAAATGGTTTATCAGGATAACTTACACATTACAGTAAAAATATGTTGATCTCTGTCCCTGCTCAGTCCAGCATGTGTAATATGCTGAATCTTGTGTACGTAAGCCGGAGTCTATAGTAGCTGTAGTTTTTCAGCTTAAATGAAACTTGCCTGAGAGGTAGTTTTGCCATCTTCCCAGCCAGTATCTGAACAAAACAATGAGCTAATTGCAGTGTGACTTCCTAAGATGACAGGACTGGCACCCTGGAGCTGTTAAAATACTAAGTTTGGGCTTTTTTTCTCTTTTTTGGTAAAGATGAGTCTCGGATGAGCACAGAAGAACAGCTCCGACGCCTGCAAGAGGAACGGATGTGCAAAGTGTGCATGGACAGAGATGTGTCTGTTGTGTTTGTTCCTTGTGGCCACCTGGTAGCTTGTGGAGAATGTGCCCTCAATTTGAGATCATGTCCTGTCTGCAGAGCGGTTATCCAGGGAAGTGTGAGGACTTTCATGTCCTGAACCTTGATGTGCCTAAAGGGAAGAACAAGTTTATACAACTTGCTCATAATGCAGCTGAGGAAGAAAATAAGTAAATAGTTTGATGCTGGAGCAATCTTATTTGCAGAGTAGTTTGGCATAAGCATTAAAACTTACTAAGTGTGCCTCCTATGCACAGTGCTTCTAGTAAGAGTTGCTGGTTTGCTGTACTCTTGCTGATCTTGCTGTAGGACTGCTCCAGAGAAACTGCTGGTTTCTTTTGTCCTCCAAAAAGAAGCTTCTGTTGACAGAGATTCTCCTTCTCCAAATTCTTGCTTTCTCAAATGAATCCCTCCTTTGTGTTGAAATCAAAGGCTGTCTTCAGTAGACTGTTCCTGATTCTCTTTCACTCATTTAGTAGTTGTTTAGAGACTATTCTGCTAGGGTTGATGGCTTTCTTCAGTAAGTCTGAGTCAAAATGGGAGTATTATATAAAATGCATTCCGTTGAGACTAGAATACTCAGCAATGTATTGTGGGGGAGGGAGAATCTAGCTTTTTCTTCTGAGCTCTTTGCTGTCTTCCCCTCCACCCCAGTTAAATTTTTAACAATTGACAAAATGCTTCAGTAGTACTTAAATCTGCATAACTAAGTGAAAAGCCTGGCCTGTAGTAGACTCTCCAAGCTCTTTACTCTCAGCTGACCTCCCCAGACAGAAGGGGAAAGGCTCTTTTGATGGTCAGGGTCACTAGATGATCTCCTGGAAGCTTCTTATGGAGCTGCTTCCCTGGCTGTTTGATACTATTCTACTAGAACATAACTATGGAAACTTACCTCTTCAGGATTTCTGTTTTCTGGCTAAACTGATGATTCTTATTTTAAATGGAACATTCTGTCATGTAGCCAAAAAGAGAAAGTTTCGTCAATACTATAGCTTGTTAACTGCAGGGGAAAGGAAATATGTTTTTTAAACTAACTGTTCTTTTTCATGGAATAAAAAGTTTTTCTTTTATCTTACAGAGGTCTGACTATCTGATTCTAGTAGAATGCCCTACTGGGGGAGGGGATGCAGTGGTGTCCTAAAATGTTACAGTGGCATCAGGTTGTAGATCACTTGAATGTCTGTTCTTCAGTACTACATGGACATGAGTGAGAGAAGCAACTGTTCTTACCATCCGTTAGCTTCCTTTGGAAGTCACAAGACAGCACGTGGGTCCTCCAGACTCTCTTAGCTGCAGAAGAAGGGGTAAGGATGCAGGAGGGTAAGGACCTGATAAATGAAGCTGTGTAAGTGGGGGATAATTCTGCAGCTGAACTCCATGTGGAGTTTTTGTACATGGCTCTTAAACACATCTGTGGAGGCTGGAATACTGACTCTGGAGTTGCTTCTGTTTGGTTCCAGCCCTGGATACTAAACAGGGTTATAGGCTTTTCTTTGATTAACTTCGTGGTTTCGGTTACCCCTGTGCCATGTGGGAGGGCAGATTTCTTCATCCTTGCTTCAGAAGAAGGTAATATTAATGCAGCTCTTGAGAAAGAAGAGAGAAATTACTAGTTGAGCAGTTCAGACACACTAGCTCTTGGAGGAGTTGGTGGGTCTTTGCCAGACAGCAGCTTTCATAGGGAACAGAATTGCACCACCATACCAAACTAGGTGTTGTATCTGGGTTCAAGCTATTATTAGCTTTATTTTGCCTAAGTAACAGCAAAATCTTACAGTTTCAGTAGACTTGCTAATCTGAGAAGGGGAAACAAAAACGAGTTCAATGTTGGAATAGTGTTATTTCCTCCTAAACTTCAGCTCTGTGTGGCTGGAACCTAGCCTGAGCAGCAACAGGACTACAAGGCTGTAAACGTAACGGCTATTTCTGGGGCTTCTTTTATTTAACACTCTGAAAATTATGGCTTTTCCACATCTGGACGTTTTCTATGGGATAATCTCCCTTCAGAAACAAATACACATTGGTTTGGTTTTTTTTTTGACTAGCAGTATCTCAAGTGATGCCTATCCCCAACAGAGGGCACTCCTAACCTGGTGATAAGGGAATCCACTGGAGCAAAACCTTCAGCTGCTCCTTAATCTCCCAGCACGATGGAGATGCAAATGACTGGGAGTCCCTGCCCTAACAGAACAGGTCATTGCATGACCTTGCAGTACTTAAGAGTAGGTCTAGTGCAAGCAGAGCAGGTGGAAGGGTTGTCAGAGTATGAATGGTTCTGCTAATGAAAACTAGAGGAAGTAATTAAGTGTGGAATATGATCCTTGCTAGCTTGTCTTACATTCTTCTCAGACTGATGATTTATGTCAGTCATTGATACTAAATATTATTTAATTGATCTTTACCAGTGTGTATAAAGTCGAGACGCATGCTGTTAAGTGCATAGTTTGATGATTAGTCTAATCTTTAGAGTACTTGGCAAGTGGTTTTGATCAGTTCTGTTAGTCAATGTGGCTTGGTCAGTTTGAGAGGTATAGTGTTAAAGCCATGAAGACCTCAAAATAATTCAGAGAGTTCCTTCTGACTTCATACTACCATCTAGAAGAATTCCTTCTGAAACTACTAGTGAAATGTTTCAGCTGTTCAAAGCTGAAGCTGTGCTTTCTCCACCATCTGTGCTGAGTTTTGGTTGTTCTCAATCAAGGCCAGTAAAGAATGCTGGTATCTTGATGGACAACATTTCTCTCTGAGGAAAATAAACCGTATTAAACCAAGAAGTGTAAAGTCAGTGTTTTCTGATGAGGAAAGGGAAGATTAATTTCAAAAGCCCCAAATAAACAAAATCTTTCATGGAACAATCTCATTGCCTAGACGATATGTATTCTTCCATTCCCCTCTTCTTTTTTTTTTTTTCCCCTGCCCTTCCAGGGAACATCATGTGGGCAAGTAGGAATGAGTGTAATACAGAAATGACCTGAATCAAAGAGGAGGTGGAGAAAGTGCTGAGTGATAGTGTGTGCACACTGCTACGCATGCTTTCTAAATGGTGTAGTAGCTTGTGTTCCGCTATGATTTTTTGTAACTTGTAGTGGCACAGTATTGACTAATATGGGAGTTAGTTATGTTTTGTCAGGCAGAGCTGTTTTAAAGAGGGTTGAGCTTTTTCTTCCTCAAATGGTGAAACTAGTATCAAACCAGCAACTGTTAGTTGTCTGTCCTGCTCAGTCAGAAGCTGTGGCTTCTACTGTCTGAAAGAAGGCAAAATAGCTACAGAAGACAACACTTTTACTCGCAGCTGTGCCTGATCAGAACTCAGGATGTTAAGTTGCAGTGGGTATCTGGAATGAATATTGCACAGAAACAAAAAATGTTCTCTTAGTGCTTATACTTCTGTGTTTATAGAAGAGGATTTTGCTTCCTGGGCCCTTTGGAATGGGACAAAGAAAGGTGCATCATTCTGTCTTTGACTTAGCACTTAATGTTTTTATTTCTTTTAATTCTCCCCTCACACTTCCTCTCCCGAGCATGGCTTCTATCTTGACTCTTCTGAAAAGCAGTACTCAAAAATGCTGAGTAATCTCAAACAGATTAGGCAAAACAATGAAGAATTACAACAGCACTTGGAATATACCAGCCAAAGAATGCCACGGATGGGTAACAAGTGCTCTTTCTCAGCTTGACACATAACATGCTGGGAGATATAACTAATGAAACTGACATTGGTTTTTTTTGTTTTTTTTAATTAATTGCTGCAGCTCATTAATGCAACTTAATTACACTTATATCCCTCCTTTCTTTCAGCCCACTCCCTCCCCTCAAATTTTTCCTGTCACCAAAAACCCCCTTCCATCAGGATGTTGCCAGGCTTGTGCCTGGAATAAGCACAGCTGCTTGGTGAAGAAGGCAAGTACAAAACCATCTATGATCCATGAAGAACAAGGCATTTTCCAGTGTCCTGCTGCAGGCTTCAGCTGTGTATGTGGCTACACCAGTGTTAATTCAATGTAGATGGGCAAACCCAGAGTAAGCTACAGCTGCTCTGAGAACGGCTTGGCATATTGAAATGGGGCTAAGCTCCATGCTGAGTAAAGATTTGGTGCTTGTACTAGTTTTTAGCTGTTCAGCATTATAGGAGTTGGTCACAGAACACTGAAATCCAGGACAAATGCCTACTGCTAAGCTGCTGACCGTGTCTAGAGAATGAGGAAGGGAGTCCTGGATGGGCCAGGGGGAAAAAGGGGAGAGCTCTCATCTATAACTTAAAAAAAAAAAAAGCCTAAGTAACTCAAATGTAAATAGCCCCCACCTAGTTCTATACAGGCAGGGAGGAGATGAAGTTGTGTTAGGGGATTTAGGCTCTTTTCAGAACAAGGGAAAGGAGAAGGGGTAGAAACTAACTACAGAACATATAAAATGTCCCAGGGTGTTATGCAGTGATTCCTTCTTTATGGATCCATGGCGCAAGGAAGCAGCTCCGACTTCAGCTGTATCTCTTGAGAGCGGCTCTCAGTGAACTTGTTCTGCCTGAGGTCTTCAGGCCTGTGCCATGTAGTGGCTAGTACCACAAGGCTATGGCAGGAATGGTTTGTTAGGGCACTTGGAGAATTAAAAACCAACCGTATGGCCATTCTTCAATGTACATTCATTGCATTTGAAAAGAAGACAAGGAACAAAAAATGGAATGGAGTTCACCATCCTGCATTTCCTTTGCCAGAGATCCAGGCTGCAGGGAATTGTTTCCTGCAGCACCTTTGATGGTGGAGTGCAAGGTTTATCCATCCTCTGGCTCCTCTTTACTTACGCAGGCCTGTAAGGGGGGAGAAAAGGGGAAGGCAGGGAATCAGTGTGGAGCAAGTACCAAGTTGCTTACCTAAGATAACAGAAATGGTGTGGAAATAATGAGGACCTTGTTTGTTTGGTTTTTTTTTTTTCCCCTGTTCTGGACTTTAAATATGATTGACTACAGATGAGGAAGAGGATTGAGAGCTCAGAAGTAATGTGGTTAAGTAGTCTTCAAGTCTGTAAAGAATGCTAGGTATATACCAGACCTGAATATACTGCAGTTAGGCTAAGCCGAAGTGTTAGATCTATGTATCCTCAGCATTTGGAGATGCATAAAATTTGGTTAGGAATTTTAAAAGCTAGGGGTCATCTCTAGAATAAAGTAGCTTCTTGAAATTGCGGTGATGTGCTCTTTGTGTAGATGCAGCAGTATAAGCAGATCTACTTTTGTAGCCAGCAGTAAAGATGAGTGAATGTTTTCAGCTGAAACATCACCTCTTAAACATGCAGCTTCAGGTTGATCAAAACAGTTTGCAAATTCATGTTGATATTCAGCAAATTGTTTGTTTGGGAAAAAGTCTACCTAGAAAGAAAAGCAGAAGCATTTTGTTTTGTGTGGTTTTTTCCTCCCCTCAAAACAAAGTGGGATTTTTTTTTTTCCCTTGTTTAAGTAAAAGTTTCCGTTGTGAAGTATTCTGGTCATCAAAGTTTGGAGGGGGTGAGGGGAAAACAATCCTAAAGGACTTCTCTCCTCCCTCCCCCAGTGTTTCAGTCTGGATTTTGATTTTTTTTTTTTAATTGAGGAATGTTTTTTGTGTACTTGTACCTGTCAGTTGATCTATTGAAGAACCTACTTTCAACATATAAGTGGTCAACCTATAAGTGGATGACTGTTGCATGGGGTCTAGTCCTTTAATGCTGCATGCTCACAGCTGCTTCATGCCTGTGGCTAGCAGACTGCACCACAAAAGAATTGATTAGAGAGTGTTAATGTGAGCAATGCCAACTGGAGCCTTAGATAATTCAATTAACCAATACCTCCTGTTGCTACCCTGTCAATACTGAAGTCTACATCTGATAAAAGTCACACCCTATGTTACCCTATGGTCCTTTCCACTGGTAGATCTGAGGCAAGCAGTCAGTGAAATCTGAAATAAAATTAAAGCTCTTAAGCCATAATTGTAATGTAGTATTTGGGGTGTGAGATCAGTGAGTGTTATGAACAGAAGCCTCACAACTGTGCAATTCACTGCTTGGCCTTATAAATACAGTCTTAAAAGGCAGTGAGATCTATTGCCCATCCCTCTACCTTTTAAATAAATAGAGGCTACCTCCTGTCATCTGGCGGGTTCTTGATTTAGCACTGAATCATGTAGGAAATCATGCTTTGAGACCATTCTGTTTTATAATTGAGATTGCACAGTGCTGCTTTCTGAAACAAATGCGGAGAATGATGTCAAAAGTCTGAATGGATGCAGCAGGCAGGAAGTGCTGACAAATGATCATGAAGATCTGGGTCTCCTCCTGTCTTGGCAGGTATTGCAGGGTACATGGAGATAACAGCTTTAGTCGGAACCTTCAAAGCTGTCTTGGTTAACTCTTCCACAGTTACCAGTGCAAGAATGCTTCCTTGCCTCAAACGATGAGAACTCTATTGCTACGGGTGAAAATAAAAGCAACCCTGTTGTCCTGTCCTGTGCAGCGTAAGAGGAGACAGTGGTGCAAGCAAAGCACAGCCTGAATTTGAGCTGTAGCTACGGAGGAGTAAGAGCTCAGCCTTTCCTTCCTGAAAACTCATTGGAAGTGTTCTCTTTTGGCCTCAGGAGAATTATTTTGATTTTCAGTAAGTGACTTATTATCCTTTGGCTAAGTAGTCTGACCCAAAAACTCATGCACTGAAGACTTTAATGTATCTTCTATCAAGATTCCTAATACATTATTGTTAAATAATTAGAGCAGTGCCTTGATTGGTAAGCAGCAGTGAGATTAAGGGAAATTCTGTTACACAATAAAACTTCCAGAACAATTTTTTTCAGGAGATTTGAGTCTCTCTTACTTAAGCTTCTGACTTGAAATAGGAACTATCACAACTAAAAACCCCTAGAGTCAATGAAATGTAGAACAGAAGCAGTTGTGGAACCTGAAATAGAAATATCTGTATTTATAGAACATAATTGTTGCTGTGTGAGTGTTGGAGGTGCTAATTAAGATGAAGCACACTTAAATCATGCCATTGTAAGCAACAATAGAAAACTGTTGGTTGATTTTTGTTGTTGGCTTTTTTTAAAAAGAAAACTAACACCCGACTTGATAATTTGTGAGGTTTTCCACTAACTGGATGCGTACAACTGATGTCAAGGAGGTCAGTAGATTACCATGACAAAGCTGGGAGATAACTGGATTGTAGTATGGAAGTACCTATTATCAGTAGTAGTTTGGGAAAATGTTTTTTCCTCCTAGTAAGAGGCAAAGGTATTTAAGAACTTTTTTCAGTGCAGTGCATAGAAGCTAAAGACCAGAAATGGGGTGTACATCTTGAATACTGAATTTAGTAGACAATAACCACTGAAGCACGCTGCCAAGGTACACAGCAGTCTCCCTTTAATAAGTTTTAAATATGTGTGCTTGATACAGAGGTTATGGGGGTTGGTCTTGGACTTAAACTGTGCTCATCAATCTAGGTCACTGTCATTGTTCTGTGGGGCCTTTCCTCCTTGAAAATTCTAAATTTAGAGAAATGAAGAAGAGAGACTAGGGAAAAATGCAAGCCACAATAAGGGAAAGAGCACACTGGAAGGAGAGGAAAGAGTGTGATCTCATCAGAAAAGGATAGATAAAACTGGAGTGAATAGGATAATTCCATTAGGCAATGAAGGAAAGTGATCCTGTTAAAGAGTTATGGCAACAGGGAAAGTGCATTGTCAGGAGAGCAGCTGACTACTGACAATGGGGTGATGCCATCCTAAAATGAAAGTTCATGGCTGCAGTTAGCTCCAAGTCAGTAGCTGTAGCATAGATTTGGTTTCATTCAGCATTTCCTTCAACCAAAAGGAGTTAAAAACAGGAAGTCCATGTTCCTGATCCCTAGCTATTCTATAAATTTCAACTTAAAGTTGGATGTAATTTTTGTTTTGCATCTTCTTGAACAGTACAGAAAAAAGAACATGCCTTCAGTCATCATAAAATGATTTTCACAGCTGGACAAGGGCATCTGGCACTCAGTGCCCCTGACTGCAAAACTCCATGGCGTCATTAGTTGAGAATCAAGTATCTGTTCCTCCTCTCACTCCCATTCATACATGTGGGTGAGAGGCAATAGCTAGGCTGAAATAAATAAAAGAAAATTACTATTTGGTGGCTGCTGTGAAATTTATAGAGGGTCACCTTATCTACTGCTCAGCAGAAGTTTTCACTTCCCATTATCCAGAAAGAAGTATTATATTGTGCTGGCAGAAGCTATCACTAGATAAGTGATGGTCGGAAGAATGGGACTGAAGATCACTACAATTATTTGCGTACTTCATTAGTAACTTACCATCTTACCGAGACCCTTGTAAGGAAATTTTACATTGCTAGCTTCTGTTCATATTACAATCTCCCCATATAGAAAACTTCATTTGTAAGTACTAGCTTCTTTCACTTAAGAAAAAAAACAGCCCCCACTCCATACTGTAAAAGTGTGATGTTTCTTCAGCACACTGCTGTATCAGACCAGTAAATCAGGGAGCTGCTTAAAGCTCCACAGCTTCTGCAGACTGTGGAAAATTCCATCCCACTGTGACAAAATGAGAGGGAAATCAATATTTAATCTCCTGTAGCTTCCCTTCTAATAATGCTATAGAACCCCCAAACTTACAGGGAATTTAACTGCTTTGCAAAACTTACTTGTTCTCCTGGTCTTGTGCTGCAGTGACAAAGTGGGCAGTAAGTCCATACAACATTAGAGGGGCACATCTACAAATCTATCTGGGGCAGTTTTTCTTCCCTCCTCCCCACTTTTCTCCCCCATCCTCACATCTTTCTTTTAGACAGGACTCTCTGGTAACGTTATTCCCAAAAATCCAATCTCCTTTAGCAGCTGCTTTAAAACATTTCTGCACATTGAGCTGCCTTCTTCCAGCTTGATTTAAAGAGTATCAAAAATTCAGATCTTATTGCTACTTCAAACAGATAATACTGGCTTTTATGTTTGAGAATCTCATTAGAGAACCAGCTTTTAAGTGGACTGCGTGAAAGTGCAAACTTGTGCCTTCAGCATTGGGAAGGGATTATCAGAGGGCAGAAGCTGGAGTTCAACAGTGCATCTCTATTAGTGGTATGAGAGGAGCTGCTGTGGACAACACTCTTTTCTGCCCCCTGCTCTCAGCTGAACTCTTGGAATGCTCCACACATACATAGAAGCCTCTGTTCTTGTAGGCAACAAAATTAAAAAAAAAAAAAAAAAAAGAAAAAAAGAAACCTTAAGGGCAAACTTGTGCCATCCTGCACACAAACCATCTAATGCTCAGTTTAATTTTATTCACTGGTGTGTTAGCTTTGTACGCTACAGGTTCCCTAGAAGTACAAGCAGATACAGGGAGACCTTGTACCCAAGACTGAGTCAAGTTTTGTGGTGCCACCATGAGAAGATTGTTGGAGGATGACAAAGACATGGCCACTGATGAAAACTGCATGGATAGAAAACTGCAGAGTTCAGTTGTGACTGTCCACAGAGCTAAAATATGGCTTAAATAACTAGATGTTGCATAGATTTTACCCCATTGAAGATCTTTCATTGAGGCTCTGCCTAACAGACTACAATATAACCTTGAGACAGAGGATCATATTCTGGTGTCACTATGGCTTACTCTCAGCATCCACTGAGGCTGACCCTTCCTTCCTCACAACTCCTACCTTTAATTGCTTGGGCACCATTCACTGCTGAAAAGCCTCTCTTTGCTTTCTTCAAGGAAAAGGCATCCAGGAATTTTTTACAATAACATCCTATAGCTGGCCCCACTGCGTCCTATCAAACAGCACTGCCATAAACCAAGTACGGCAATCCCAGCTTCACCCTGGCAACCTGGAGCTGAGCAGAGGCGGTTTCACCCCATCTGCTGTCCACTTTTTCATTCCTTCCATGCCTGAAAAGCCTGCTGGAGAAATCAACTTGCAAGGAGGTAAAAACCCAAACCTGTGGCACTCTTGAGCCATCAAACTAAGAGGCATGCATAGCCTCTTAGCACAGGAGATGATACTTACAGGTATGTCTGCTTGAACAAAAGGTTGGTGGGTTTTTCATTGACATGGTAGAGAGGAAATGGATCAAATCCACCAATGAAATCAACTGAAAAAAAATCAAAACTCAAATAAATAAACAAACATGGCCAGAAAGTTGAAAGGAAATGAAAGAAAAAACTGGTGCATGTCATGCCATAACACAAAAATATGTGATAGAACAGAAGAGTGATTTTTCAAGTATGGATTGCCTGGTGGAAATCTCTGCCTATACAGACCTCTTTTCCAGGATCTCCTTGGATGGGCAAGTGTGCCAAGGAGGAGATTCAGCTAGCAGAAGACTTAAAGCAGAGAGCTAACAAAAGACTCCCAAAAAACAAGAGGGCCCCCCTCAGCCTCTTTGGGTATTGCCACCATGCTGTGACTTCACACGAGAACTGAGCCGACAAAGCCCCAGCCATTCAGCGATGTGCTGAAAGGAGGAAGCTGCGGAATGGCTTGTGAGTGAATGCCAGCGGAGAAGCTGGCAGCACAGCAATCCCCATGAAGACTACAGAGTGAAGTGGGAATTTTCTTGCCCCACTTGTCTTTCCTGCAAGACAGACAACAGCAGCTTTAGAAAACTGCAAATACCTCATTATCTTCAGCTCTGATATTTTTCATGTCCCCTCTGCCAACTCAATTTCTTTCAATTGTATACAAGTAGGAACAATGGTTCCCTTCTCCATTATTCACATAAGGGCAATGTAACTAAACAAGGGAAGTTTTAAGTGACAATTCCCTTAGTAACCACAGAAGAATTTTCCAAGTCTCCCTCAGTTCCCCTGAAATTAGGCCAAGTGTATGCTACTGAGCCGGCCAACATAGCCAGGTCAGTAGTGGTATGATGTGCTGTGATTTGTGACTGACCTAGCAGGCCTTGCAAAAACCTTTAAAATAGATCCAGCTTTGACTGCTTTTTGGTGCCAAGGTAGTGCATTTTGTTTGGAAGTGTGAAAGCTATCCAGTCCCAATGCCATTTAAAAATAACTGGAGACTCTTATTAACTATATAAATGCCTGTTTATTTTTCTTTCCTGAAGGTGGCACTATTATTTTAGATTTTAGCTAAAGAGTTTTGGTATTTTTTAGTGAACAATAGAAAAAATGTTTACTAAATATATTGGAAGTGGAAAAAAAAACTCCTCTCAGAATATATTTAGAAACCCAAGGACAATATATTCTCACAGATTCCATTTTGATGGTTAGCTTCATGCTGCTACTTTGATTTTGGAACAACTGTCAGTCAATGGGTGAAATCTGTAGAGGTTTTAAGTTAACTGGGCGGGTAATTCCCAGTAGTTCCAGTGAGACTTGACCTTTTCTCAGCTACTTTGTTTAGTATTTTAAAATCAAGACAGGCTGCAGTTTTAAAAAGCAGATACTAACTATATTACCTCAGTTGTGGAATGTCTAAATTAGGAAACCTTAAAGAATTGCAATTTTCAGTAACTGTTTAATACCTTGAGCAAACAAGGTATTATCTGAGCGCCCAACCATGGAAGCACTCAAAATCCAAGTCACTTAAAAAAATCTTAACTGTGGTTCATTGTTGCAATATATTAAAGCGCATTAGCACATCTGAAATATTCTTGCCCACAATTCAGCATTAGTAGATCCCTACTGCTGTGTTTTCTCATGAAAATCACGTTAGCATGAGCTTCCTGATTAATGTGCCTCAGCACTTATAATTACTTCATGCTGCATATCAAAGCAACATTTAAAGGAAACCACAAATGGAAGAGAAAATTAAAACGCAGCTCAAATTTGTTCAGGTCACTGGAAGGATCTACCACTGTGAGTGTGAAATATTGATGGTTTGTCATTGTTAATTATTCAAGCTGGCATTTTAACTCCAAGCTGGGAAACTGGGAGGGAAAAGGAATTTGTTAGTGGGAAAAAAAAAAGGTATCCTGAAATTAAAACTCTGTGTTTCTAGATAATGCTTCCTTCCATGTGGTTGCCTCTCCCAACAGATCCCTCCTATAAAAACGAGCTCTGTCAAGTTATTACTTTACAATATTCAAAAGGGGCTCAAAACTCAAGCTATTTAGCTAACAGAAGAGCTATAGGGTAATTTCTAAAAATATTACTTATAGCGTAGCGCTTCCGCTAAGTGCACTGCCAAGCTCTAAACAAATGATCCATAAAGTCAGTAGAATGACTTCAGCCACACAGGAAGCAACAGAACAACATCGCACAAGTCAGATACGCAAATGCATCCCATCTCACTCCTATGAAATCAACATTCTTCACATACTTTCTAATATTCAGTTCAAAGCTGTTGTTTTTCAGCTAAAATCCACGCCAGCTGCTCTTTAAAACAACAAAACTACTTCCACAAGCCTAATGAATGTCTTAAAGAAGTGATACTTGGATATAAAGCCTTTGGATTGGATCCCTACCTGGAGTAAACTGGCCTAGACTCATTGATTTCAGTAAGACTTTACTGATTCAAACATGCTGAGAATTCCAACACAGAAAAGCAACACTGCCAAAGAAATCAGATTTCATATTTATTTGAACCCTATGTGTCTGTTCTTTTGTTTGCAAAATTCTTGCTCTCGAAGGGAGTTTTAGAAGGGCAACGTAATCCAGGACCAGGTTATAAATATCTGGATAGATCCCACAGACCCAGCCACCCATGAGATTCCTCTGAGTCTTTGCTCTTCTCTGACAAATGTCATGACACTTAAGATATTTGTATACCAAACATGAGAGTCAGCTCCTTCCTCCTCCTTGTAATTCAGATACAGTATTCCTCTGATGTTAAATTAAGTGGTCAGGTTGGTTCTTGGCAAGAAGTCTCATGCTCTGCTTCATCCTCCGCTTGTGGCATATGATACTCAGCAGGTGGCCTACTTGAGTACCAGGCTGTACTCTCTGTTGTAGGTACTCCTAATTACAATGGAATTATTTCAGTAGCATTAAGCTGTATAAGCTTGAGAACAGAAGAAGCTGCCCAGTTCCTCTAAAGCCCAGCCTGAGTGAGTAGCCAACACCAAGCTGTTTTGGCTTGAAAGAGTAGCACAATTACAGCATCTAACACATGGTGACATGGGGAAAAAAAACCTCACAGTAAAAACAGCTGATCCTTGGTAGGTAGTGCCATATCACATAGACGGAGAGATGGAAAGAAGTCTGATGGCAACTCAGTCCTGATAGACAAACATCTGAGAGAGAAATAAAATTTAATAAAACCTTTGCCAAGGGATCTGTTCATAAATACTTACAGCTGTCTTCTTCTTCTGTAAAAACACTAACAACGTAACAGGCGTAGACAAAACCCACCAGCTGGAAAATAGAGAGAATAAATCATTTTAGCATCAATCTTGTGAGACTGGTCAAAACCCACTTGGCATGGCTTCAACAGCCAATACTTACTGTCAACTTGGCAGTACTACTGTAATGGTGGTGGAGCCAAGTCATGTTAAGGTAGGGGGGGCAGGTGTAGGCTTAAGGGAAGACACTGTTGGGACCATGCTCAAAGGTCCAAACTAAAAACTTGCAAGACCCATCCTCACCTTCAGAGTGGCATCCTGCTGTTGCTAGAATGATTGGCAAGAACATGGGCTTGCTGTGCTGGCATTGAAAATACCGTGCTAGGTTTACTGTCTGTAAGAAGGGATGAGGATGCACAAGCGTGCCTTATCTAACATTTTAGACAGACAGTTACGTACCGGCCAGATACACAGACATTCAGGGGTAGGTTTTATTAACAGAGGTCCAGGGACAACAACTCATCAGCTCTGTATTCCTGTCATAAGGGGTATGCAAGGGAAGAGAAATTACTTTGGTGCAGGAGCTACCAACAAGATGGGAGTAGTTTTTATGCAGATGAGATGCAAACTTAGTTAACCATAGAAATGGTGATGTACTGGCAACAATGTTCAGAGACACTGAAATCTTTAGTAACCTAGGCCTGGAGATCAAAAATTCATTGGAAAAAAAATCCCCGTCTTACTTTAGCTCTACAATTTCTAAGGTTCTTTCTATCTTTGCAGAATAAACACTTCTGCATGGACACATGAAGCGTTAGGCCTGCAAAGTAAATGGGCCAGAACACGGTGAGAAACACACAAGACATTAGCAGTGGTCTTAATTCACAAATTGCATAGGTTAGCAGTAAATTGCCACCTCCTGGGAAGCAGATGGAAGCAGGGAAGGAGCAGTAAAACAATAGGGTGCCTCTCAAATAACAGCTATCCTGGCATGATGTGGCCCTCATGGCAACCCATTGCTCAGAGCAGTCTTTAGAGCAGAAAACTAGAGTGAAAATTAAAAAAAAAAAAACAATTTAAAGTAGCCTGGTGGGTCTGTCCTTGGTAGTTTGTAGAAGCTCTAAAGCATCAGAACTGTCTCATTCAGCTTCAGTAGCAAGTTGTTACTCAGCCAGAATAGAGTAACAAACTTCTGGTACTATGGGAGTTAAGCATTCTAGACCCAGCAGGGTTTTGTTTTGCTTTGCCTTCTTCCCGTTAATCAAATATCCTCTCCATCCTTCATTTTACATCTTTACATAACACCCCACTTAGCAAGATCTTGGTTGACAGTAACTGTATTAGTAAAGTTATTGTGAGACATAATTGTTTTCCACTGTGAACTCAATTCTTTTGAACAAGAGTTAGAATGTAACATACAGTGACTCACTCTAAGGGAAGACAGAATGATGCATGGTAGAGCTTGAGAAGTAGAGTCCATTCATTTTTAATATGACAGAAAAATACATCACACCAGAAAACAAAAGGCAAGATAATGAGATTTCTAGTGGGGAGTTATAAGGCATTCGTGATTTCTCCAGCTCTCCCAGACAAAACACACCTTGTTGGAAGGAAATAGAATGTTTTTTTTAGCATCACTAAACCTTGTATTTCCTTTACAATTTTCTATAATCATCTGAAAGACAAGCCAGCCTTCTCCTTTCCTCTTGGGTGAGACTTATGGAAGCATGTCCCAGTACCGCAGTGCAGGGGGGGTAGCTCTGTGGACTCACTCGTTCCCCTGCTGTGCATTTTTTAAATGCTTCATACTAAGTTTCTATGAGCTACAGAAGACTTTATGCAGGAAAAAAAAAAAAAAAAAAAATCCTTCTGGGCATGATGGTAACCACAAAGCCACATGCAATGGCCAATCTAATTTTACCTGCTGACTTTTAGAATTGCCTCTGAGTAGAACAGTTGCTCTTTGACGGCAGACAAAAAAAAAAGGCAAAACAAACCAAAAACAAACAAACAAAAAATCAGAATAATCAGAGCTTTTTTTTTTTCTTCTATTGCTTGTTCTGTACTAACATAAAACCTGGGGATTTTTTTTTCTCCTTTCTGAAGTTTGGGGCAGTTTTGGGGCAGTTTTGGTGGCCGGGCAGGAGGGCAGCGGCCCCGGAACTGGCCATGGTGCTGACACAGTCCCGAGGCCGCTCCCCGCTGCCTCGCGTCATGAGCAGGCTTGGCTGCGAAATCAGCAATTAGCGCTCATCAGCTGGGCTGTAGTAGCTAATGACGTCAACACTTATAGATGCGCTTGGGAAAACAGAGTGCTTCAGGTTAAAGCCGTCCCAGCATTCAATGAGATGTCTAGCACCTGTCTGCACACTCTGGTCTCCACCGTAAGTGCGTTTGTACTCAGCCTAGGATCAAATTAGGAGCGTGGTTACATTCTTTGTACTTGCTCTAGCATTTCTATAGCTTGAAGGTCTAGCCTTTTACATTTTATAGGATGTAATGTCAAATCATGCAATTTACATACAAGCATCCAAGCAGGAAAGATATATCTTGAATGCATGCCCAGTTTCCAAGGGAACTCTAGGAAGGTTTTCTCTTTCCCCAGACTTTCCATCAAGCCTCAGAGTAGGAACTTTAGGATAATAGCCATGCAAAGTGGCAGCCCTGAATCCATTCACTATTATTATACCCTATAACATGAACACACAAACCTTATGTGATACCTGTGTCAGGGAACTCCTGACAGTATTAACAATGAAAATGACTTATCCGCCCAGTTTATGGGCAGAGTGCATGAAAGATTATCAGCTCTACTGTCATGGGGAACCTGTTAAACCTCTGAAAATTGTTCATGGTTCAGAAGCACCAAGCAAGCAGCAAGATTGACTCGGGCAGTTGGTTTTGCACAGAAATTAATGCCTCATAACCTTCAACCATCATTCCTCTCAGCCAGTACATTTTTCCTTTTATGACTAAAGCGACCTTTTGCATTCAGAAAAACAAACCAACCAACAGCTAGTGAATTAAGGGAACTTCCCTAAATCTCTAATTCCAGCTCCATTGGAGTGGAGGGTTTTCTTTTTTATTTCTTCTGTTTCCTGGCTTTGTTTCAAAAATTACCTGCTTGGTGTTCAAAATTTACTTTTAATTGACTTTGTAATCCATTCCTTCATTACATGAATTTCATCAATAAAAATTTGTTTATTTAATGGCACTTTTTTTTTTTTTTCAAAGAAGTTTTGCTAGTCTCGTGACCTGGCCAGAACAAGAGAGTTTTAGTGGCAAGGAAGGAAGAGACATAGAACATAAATATGAGCCGCATTTTTATATGGGCTGACCTAAAATACAATTAAATATATCACCTCAGGAATGAAATGAACTCCTGAGAGGCCCCATGTCTTCTGCATGAATTATGAATGAAATACAGCTACAGAGTAGAAATGCCACTCCTGTTGTCCAGTCCTTTTCACTGGAAGAGTCTGCTAGAATGTGGGATAAGCAGACTCCAAGGGACACCAGTGGTTCCCTTCTGACCACATCCTCAATGAAGATGTATCAAGCCCCCAAAGATTACTAAGTTTAGCAGCAATTACCATAAAGCAGAAAGCTTCACAGAGGCCAAGAATTTGAAAGCAATTTCACTCTTGCTCCAAGTGCCATCTCAGTTGGTGATTTCAATATGAAAGAGAGTTTTAAGCTCTCCTATCCCAGGGAAATAGCAATAATTCTTAGATCTTTGTGAATTAGGTAGGGGAGGTGGAAGAGGAGGGAAAACGTCAGTGATGTAAAATGACACTAAGCTATTGCTCTAATTCCCCAAAGAATGTTCTTGGGCTTTAGCCTCTGCTGCTGTTTCTCCACTTGTTCTGCATGTTCAGTACCAGCTTCCTCCAGACTGCAGAAGTATCAGATTAAGCTTTTTATTAGGAACACATGTTGTAGGCAGGTGTGTTTAGTCAGCCTGTCAGACAGCCTGGGAACACACATGCTGCCAAACAAAAGAGGATAGAACTGGGATGTCCCAAGTATTCTGCAGGTAAATCAGCAGAGCAGGAAAGACAGGAAGAGACAAGTGTGCCTAAAGGGAATGAGGAAAACTAAGTCTGTACATCCCTCTGCCCCTCAGTCATCTGAAGTTAACTTTTTAATAGTGAGTTGAAAAGTGTTCATAAAACAACGAAAGTGCTGGAGCCAGAAAGACTGAATTACAGCAAGATCTACAGAAAAGGACCAGCTGGCTGCAAGCGTGCAAAATACATGAAGGATGGGAAGGCAAATTATAGGAGGTGTTACTGTTGCTTGTGTAGAATCTTAGCTTTAGTCTACATCTAGTGAGGATTCTGAGCTCTTCAACTCTTCTCTCAATAGAAAAACTTAGCATTGGTTTTTCCACCACAGAGAATACGTGCAGAGAGTCTCCTCCTTCAGGACAGAAGTATTGTAGGTTTTACTTCTAATCAGAGCTAATGAAGTGTGTATATGCTTTCATCAGTGAGAGAGGGGGAAAATGAAGAGATCTCTGCTACAAGAAAGCAAACAGCCAGCTTGTGAAAGAACTATTGTGACCAGATCGGCAAAAAGAGGCAAAGTCCTTTGATTCCTTGACCTTCTTTACTCTTTGGGTGCAATTATGACCACTGAAAATCTAGCTTCTGCCAACAGCAAAGCATCTCTTGCCCGTTGCTTCTCACATAACATCTGCTGTCAAGGCTTGCATTGCCGCCTTCCTGGGAACCTTCCAACCTGTCAGTCTGAGTGAAAACAGCAGACAGCCAGGCAGTGAGTTCTCGCGGTTGGGAAGACATTTACAATTTCCATCCCGTTCAATGGAGCCTCAGGAAAAGCCTAACCCTCCCCACTCCCAGAACTACCATATGGACAGCCCAGAGCTATGCCAGGTATTTCAGAACTAGAAATCACTCCTCTCCCTGCTGGATGGCAAGCTGGGGAGATGCAAGATGAATCCTTGCTAAGATAAAAACAAAGCAGATTTCTTTTTTTGACAAACTAAGTGCTGTTGCATTTCCTAATTGGCTTGGTAGAACTAGTTTTACAGTGACATTTCTATACCAAGTATAGACTTTAAGATGTTGTTACAGTAAGCTTTTTCCTCCAACGTGTTCTGTGCTAAAGCACTAAGAAAGATTTTCATACTGGGCCCTACAGCTACTTTTATCAGGCATGGTGACTGATATGCTCAAGTTTGATCGCATTCCAGATTAAAGGAGTTGCTTTTGCCTTCAAGGAGTACAGACGAGCTCTGAGCTACAACAGACTGAGACCTTATGTATCTTCAGATGCATGCCCAGGAGCAGGATAATATAGTCAGCAGGAGTCAAGATGACAGCCAACACTGTGCTCACCATATGGGTTCAGGTTTGCTTTCCCTCTCCTTTGGCATGCAAGATTGAATTCAGTGAGCCTTACCCCAAGTACACAATACGGTGCACTACAGCTCCTCAATAGTCTCAAGGAACTGGTATTTCCAGAAAACAACCACAATGTCCACAGGTAGGTACTGCATCATTAAAGAACATGGATTCACGCTACCATATCTGGAATAAGAAAAACAAAACACACACACCCCGCCGCGAACCTCACAACTTCTAAAAACCATTAGACAAAGCAAAAAACTACAGAAAGCACGATTTTGGCTGTGCCTTACCCTTTTTAACAGGGAACAGACTATTCTTGTCTCAAATGTGTGGCAGACAAGGAGGGAAGTAGGTCATGTCCCTTGCTGCATCCCCTGAGCCTTCAAGTTCCTCATCGTGTTTTTTATACTATCGATCTGGTCTCCCTGCCTGTCGGCAGCACAGCACCTGCCAGGCGCTCTGGGAAGGACAGCAGCCTGTAATAAAATCTGCCTTAAAATGAGATAAAGAGAACAGAAAAAGATACCGGCAGAGATCAAAGAGTTTGACCCTCAGAGACTAAAAAGGGAGAGAACTGGCTGACTGTTTTCAGGCAAGGTCTGAGTGAGAAAGTGAAAAGGCTTGCTTTCTGCCTTACCTCAGCAAAGCAGAGAGGAAAAGCTCTATTTCTCCCACTCCATGACAAAGTTATATGAGCATTTCAGAGCTGGCAGGAGTTACAGGCCTGGGGCTTCAATACTCTACCTTTATTACAGGACAAGTAGAAATTGAGTTCACTCTGTGTAGCTCAGTCCATATGGCTTCCTTGCATACAAGTATTTTAGCCTCATTTCCAGTGTTCAGGATTCAGAAATCCACTGCAACTTAAATTTCAGGGAGGAGAACAGAGAAAATATTTACTTAAATCCTATTTTATCTTATGGTTCCCTGCTCTGCCTCCCCATCTGGCCCTCTGTAGTGCTTGCAGATGCACAGAGAATATTGTCATGTGCCTTTGGGAAGAAGCAAAGGAGAAAGGTCTCCCAGAGACGCAGACTCATATCATATCCCCTTAGTTCAGGGCCATGTGCCTAAGTGAGTAAGCTGCCATAAAACAAACTCAGGACCATTTGCTGGCTGAACCTCTAGCCTGGGGCACAGGGGCTCCTGCCAGCTCAGGCATTTAGGAGGGATGCTAACAGTGACATACTTCTGGGATGTTCTGATTTCAAAGTCTGTCAATTGTTTCACCCAAGTCAGGAGCAGCACCAGTTCAGCAGCATTAATCCCATTCCAGCTAATGGCCCTTTATAAAAAGACAACAGGCTCTATTCTTCTGGATACATTGGTTTGCCTTGCTCATGCATATGCCTCGAAGCAACTCTCAGACAGCTTAATGCAGATCATTTTCCCTGAAGGAGAACTAACCAAATATTAACAGCCAGCACACACACCGGGGAGTCCATCCAACTCAGGAAACAGGAGCTTCTCTGTCTGCCTCTTTTTTGTGACATGGCAAGAAAGGAGTCAGAGTCTTCCCCTCCTCCCCACAGTTCACTGGGTCACACAGATCATCCCGGCTAATAGGAAATGCAGGATCAAGACGGTGGAAAATTGTACCAAAAATGTGCAGAGAAGTACTGAAACTCCAGAAGCTTGGAATTTCTGTATTTGTTATCCTGTAACATTTAATCAGGGCAAGTTACACTTCTTTTTTAAGCCAAAACTGAACGATGAAATGTGAACGTTTCAGCAGTCCACATCCATTTGTACGTAAAGCCATTAACCACAAAGTAACAAGCCAAAACAGATTAGAGTTAGCAGCCCACATCTTTCTAATGCAGCTACAAAATGCAGGAGTACCAATGCAGTAAGGGGCACAATGGACATTTTGTTTCAGTTAATTTCACAGACAAGTGAGAAACAATTAATTAACTGTGAACATTAAGGACACTGAATTACTGCGGAGTATTTTAAAAAGCCTGTGGAAGACACTGATCAGGAAAGGAGTTGATGGAAACATTTACTGCATATCTTTGGTATCAGCAGAAAGAAAACGTCGTTTTCTGCTTCCTTAAACTTTATTTCGTTTTCTGGAGATGAGGATCTTCTCCCTTTTATTTCTTCAAAACAAACGTGCAGATATGTGCTCCCCACCCATCACTAAGTCATGTGGAATAAGAAAAATCCTTCTTCAGAAGGGTGTCTGTCCTTGTCAAAACATGAATTTCCACACCCCAACAGGGATACAAAATGATTTGTTATTGCATGCTCGCATGTGATGCATTACTTCAGGTGTTCAGTTGCTGGCATTAATTTCCAATTCTTTCTAGCAATATTGTTCATAACAAGAGAACAAACAAAAAAAACATTTACAGAAGCTTTTGCAATCAGATGATACAAAATGGAATGAAGAATATGGAGCAGCCTCTGTGCCTGGGAAAAAACGAAACGGCATCTCCTCAAAAATTGCTACCCCGTGGCAGTCTCAGCGATGTACTCACCGCGATCAGGATCTGGAAGGAGCTGTGCATGACCTCGATGTACCGATACTCCAGGGCACAGCCTATCACAGAGATGTAGGAATGGCTGTCCAGCCCTTTGATGCCAGACATTGAAGCCTCCTTCCTTACGCAGCCAGGACCATTTTCACTCCACCATGATTGGTGCCGGGAGATGTTGAATGTCAAAAGTTCACTGTCCTAAAGAGAAAAGTTTCAGAGGTCTCCATTTACAAGTGTCTGATATGCTGTCAGATGGAGGCCATATTAAATCAATGGAAAACCTAGAGTTTCTGAGATCCCCACCCTCAAAAATGCTAGCACAGATAAAAATACATTTGCTTTATATTCCTTATTACAAAGTATTTCACAGGCAGGCTTCTGGGGTGGGAACCATTTCTGAGACAGTCCTGCAGCACTCCAAAGCTATTTCACCATCATGTAGCACATTTCGGAAGCAGGTCTGGGCAGCTTCTAAAGCAGAAAGACAGTTTCTAGGCCTCAGACCCAAGAACGCTATGCTATATGAACTTCATAACCCCAAAGTGAGTTTCAAAACCCAACAGATCTTCCTCTGTTCCTAGCTTTTAACACGTCTAACAAGCTCCCTTACCATTTCTGTCTGATTTCCCTTCATGTTCTTCACATATGACACATCTGTGTCTTCTGTTGACCTTACTCACTGTCAGCCTCAGGTCAGTTTACCCAGCAGAGCTGACCTCAGGGTGGTGATGGCAGCTTCTTGCAAACACTTCCCCAGCAATTCCTTATCATCTCTACCCCGACAGAGGCTTTTTGTTTTGCTCTTCTTGTCTTTGCTAGTTCAATAATGTAAACCATGCCACTGTGGGGGTTACGCAGTGGAACACCACACAAGCGGTGCAGGAGTTTGTCTCGCAACCAGGAGCTCATTTAAAAATGACAACAGTTTCCTCACACTTGAGAAAAGGGCGGTACTCGCTGGAGTACCTGGGAGAGCTTTGGGATTTTGAGCTTACAGGACATGGCACACCCCCCCCCACCTCCCACTGGTAAAAGACAAACTCAGAAGTGGCTGAATGAACTCATCCCTTCACAGATGAGTGCTAAGTGCTGGGTGCCCCAGCAGCCCTCTCAGGTCACTTTGATGTGGAATCAACTCCTTTCGACCACAAAACAGGGCAAGGGATTGGAAGTTTTATTATGAAGGATAGATTATAAAACAGATCAGGCAGAGAATCTATGTGTCTCTACAGGGTAGAAACAGGTACTGGATAAACACACGCTCCCACACACCTAACCATTACTAAAAGTTTTAGCACCTATCCATATACCACTTCACACTGCTTATGCCAGGGTCCTACACAGTCCCTGCAGGAAAGAAGCAGCTCCCAGAACAGCAGAGCTTGGGGTATTTACACTTCCCAACATGGGAAACCTCACGCAGCAGCTCCTTTGCCTCAGCTCCCTGTAGAGTCAAGAGAGAAAAACAGATTCAGAGCAGCTAATCCAGGCTCCTGCTCTGAATTACTCTCTGGAGAGAGGACTTGTCTCTGCTGCCAGTACAGGGAGGCTAGCCAGGTAGTCCTCCAGATACACTTTTCTGTGTCTGTATCCAGGGGCAAACTTGAGTTACAAGGGCAGAAAATTTAAATGCCAGCCAGAAAACCTGTGAATAGAAACCAACTGCACCGCTATGCACATTGTGTAGGTACCCTCCACTCCACCACAGATACTCAAAACCAGTTTGCAGAGCTGTTATTAAAATATGCTGCAGGAAGCACATGTTAAGAAATGTGGACAATTAAGTGAGAAGACAGCTGCCAAACTCCTGACATAATCACCACAACAGATGGGATGTGTTTTACAGTAGATGGAGGAGGGCACGGAAATGAAGTATGGCACCAGTGCGAAAGCAGCCTGAATAGCAAAGACAATAGGGAAAACTCTATTAACACTTGGGAGTTTAGAGGGAGCTGTCTGCATTTTAAAGGCTACAGGGAATAATTATTAGGTTGGCAGCTACAGGATAATGCACACAGTGTGAGGTGCTGTACTATCTTCATTTCTAGAGACATTTTTCTCTTCCAGCTTATCACAATTTTGGCACAAGAGTCTTTGGCTTGCTCCCTCTGCTGGGCAGTGCTCTTCAGTGGCCCACAGGCATCCCATATATCCAGCAAATTGCATCTTTTCTGCAAAGCTTGTTCTTCCCCAAGTTTGCGCGTTCTCAGACACGTGGATCTTCCCCAGCAAAAGCTTTTCCTCCTGGAGACAGCCATCCCTCCAAGCCCCTGTGCTCTCCTCCCTCTTGCAAGCCACTCGCCACTTCGGTTAGGGAAGGAAAACATCATGTTTCTCCAAAAAAAAAAAAAAAAAAAAAAAAAAAANAAAAAAAAAAAAGAGACAGACTCAGTTCCCATTTCTTTGCCTGGGGCTTCCCCCAATTAGTGCAGAAACAAAGCTGTTCCACAGGGCACCACAGGATCTACTCCTAACCTCGGTCCCCAGGGCTTCCCTCTCCCAGCTCACAGATGGTGCCTTCCCAAACCTTCTGCCTCACTGATGCAAAGAGCCCCTTCCATGCCTGCTCTACTCCTTACAGAGTCATCTATGTATATTTGGCAAAAGTAAGAAACAGGCTGCTTTCCTTCTTGAATCTCCCTTTTGTCAGTCCTCATAGACTTGGCTCTGGTTTAACTTTGCTGCAGAAGCTGAACTTGCTTGTGAATTAAGCCTGAAAAAGCAGAACAGTGCTGGGCTGGAGGCAGGAAGGTGGAGGAGCAGTAGGTCCTAAGCAGCACCCACTGCTTTTTGCCTACAATCACGCTCCAACTCAGCAAAAAAGGAAAAAAGTTATACTCCAGTTAAGAGCAGACTGGAAAAACTGAGCACATTTGGATTCTAAAAGCACCACAATGACTTGCATGGAGGAGCCATCCCTCTCGCAGATGTAAAATGAATACTGATTGCACACTGGGATTGTGGATGCCCTCACGTTCACAGAGACACCTTTCTGAACAAGCATCTGTCTGGAGCGCCGTGGGGCACGAGGGCAGCGTGAATGAGCATGGTCTCAACATCCAAAGCAATGCCATTCCTTTGCTTGTGTGCTTGAAGGATACCTGTGCTCATGGGGCACAATAAAAGAGCATTCAAGAAAATCACTTAATTGACCTCCAGTTGCTCAGCACTTGCTGGGAGACTGGGAAAACAACCCCAGGATGTCTCCTGTGGTTTGCCAGCTTCATTTGCGAGGAGATAGTTGAAGAGAAGTGGAACTACAAAATAGAAACAGCACACTAAAATCAGGAGAAAAGAACCAGTTGCAAGCGAGTTTAGGGAACAGCTGTTTCCCAAAACCTCTCTGCAACGCACCTGAAGTCTAAACACACTGAAATACTCCCCGAAGTGGTACGCAGGTTGGAAGACGTTAATCAGCCCCAGAAGCGAGCAAGCCCTGCTGTAAGAGAGAGTGATCTGTGTGTAACCACACTCCCCCTTGTTTCGTGACAGGCTGCTATTTGAAGGGCTATTGCTTCCTTTTTAACCTTCAGCCTGAAGAGAAATATGAGCAGAGTGATACGAGCTCTTTCTCGGGAGCATGTTGAAGGCCAGCCAAAAAAATCACGTATCACACTGAACTGTTGTAGCACCTGGTTGCCATCCATTTGCCATCAGTGCGTGCAGGAAGGCAACAGCACTAAAACTGTAGTACCTACATTTTACAGAGTCTATTTTCCTTTCCCAGCCTCACCCCACTGTGTCCCATGGGGAAACTCACACCTACATCTGACACCCACAGAGTCAGCTGTGTTCCTTTTCTAAAATGGTTTTCTGAAAGCTGTTCTGAAATGATTTTCTAAGGGATACCATCAGAGATAGGTTTTATTTCTTGTTAGCAGCCTTCTGAACTGCCTTCCCCCCCAGACTTCCTTAATTATCAGGCAAACCTGCACTATAATGGCTCTGGAAACAAATTGAACCCTGTATGGGAACCCCCAGAGCTTGACAGCAGAAGAATTTTAAATCTTTTCAGTTGGAAACATTTCTTATCAAAATAGGAAAATAAAATGTTTATCTTTTAGTCATGTGAAATAGGAAAATAAAATGTTTATCTTTTAGTCATGTGTGCTGAATAGCTATATCACCCCGAGACAACAGAGAAGCACTTTCATTGTCTCTCAGCAAGCTTGTTGACAATGCCACAGCATTTAAAGACCAAATCCCAGGCATCCAGGTTCTAAATTTAGATGGAGGGACAGTTGTAATTAGGCATGCATTTATCCACCCTCCTCACAGTATTTTTTCCAGGTACAAAGTCATCCCAAGATGCTGTCCAGATTCTCTGGAATACAAATAACCCCCCCCATCTGACTAATAAGAGCTGCTTCCATTTCAAGAGGAGATTTAGACCACCACCACAGCTCTGGATTCAGATCAAAGCACTGGGTAGACAAGAGAGAATATAAAGAAAGGAATACTGACTTTTTTTTTTTCCCCCCAAGATGAGTAATTCCAGAGGGAAAAGACAAAGGAATACATCGAAATACACAACAGCAATTCCTCAAACCTCTGAATGTTTCTCAAGTACATGATGAAGAGTCAATCAGCACGGCAGCTGGACAGACAGATGCTCATATGTCTTACCAGCAGGATTTTAATAATTAACTCAGACTGAGGGGTTGCAGGAGGGACTGTTTCACACTCGAGTAGAGAGGGAGCAGCTTAACATGTTATTTCAAGCACAGCCTAGAAACTTCAGAGATTGCTCCCAATAATCCACCTAACCAAAAGGCCAGATGGACAAAGAGAAATGAGGGAGATGGAACAGGAACCGACCAGAAGAGGAGGAATAGCAATCTGGAAATTCAGCTGCGATCCCCACCACAGAGCAGCGGTACAGCACCTTCAGAGGCTGCATTTCCCCCAGATGCTGCAAGTGCGCTCAGAACTGTGAGCAGAGCAAGTCAGCAAGGCAATGCTGCCAAAAACCGCTCGGAGGTACATCACCATCTCACTGCCAGTGCTGAGAGGCAACCCTTCAAATCCAGATTGCTCTATCTCTTGCCTGCTCATTGGCAAAGCGCTTACAGGAAAGCTGGCATCGGCTACACGCTTAGGGAGGCCCTTGCAGCAACAAGGGAAGTGCTTTCTTAGACACTTATGCTGATCCATTTGTGCCTGGCCACCTAATGAGGTTCTGCTGTGCCATATTTCACACTCTTATTCCTACTGAGAAAAGATTGCAAGATGAAAAAAATTACAGGATAGAAATATAGAAACCAGTCCAGTTTAGCTCTTCCAAGAAGTAGAGAATAGATCCACAGAGCAGGAAAGAGCATTTTCCTTTTGGAAAAAAAGAAGTAATAATTCAGGGTAGTTATCACTAGTGGTTAGGAGGTGGATGGTTAGTAAGTAGTTATAACTACCCTGAGGAGGGCTGGCAAGAACAGCCATTCTTAGGGTTTCCATGGCCAGGAGAGAGCAAGCACTGCTGGAGGAAGAGCACTTTAGGAAATGATGTGAAAGCCAGGAGGAAAGAGAGGGTGAGAAGTGATGGGCAGACAACCCAACGGAGGAAAGAGTCAGTGGAGAAGTCGTTGCTTGGGAAAGGAAAGCAAATAGCCAGCTCCCAAACTGCAGATCAACAACCATGCACCTACCAGCCCATATTCTACTGATGGCATAGAGTTTATAACTAAGAGATAGTCTCTTAACCCCTTTGCCAAATTGCTTGCGGGATGACACGGGACCTTACCTCGCAGACCCCACAGCCGTGGTGCCCCTGGTTTCTGTTGTTGAGATCAGCCGGGCACAAGAACAAGCCTCCATGCTCACCTCAGCCCTGAGCTGCACAGCCCCTCCCTGCGCGCCGCCGGCACTCCCTCCCCGCTCTGAGATCAGAGATAGCCACCACAGCACAAAGAATTATTGGCAATAAGTGCACATAACCATTTCCTCATTTTTTTTCAATTCTTCAGGATTTCCTAAACTTGTCACAGCAGAAACACTTGGATCCTTTCCCCCCTTTTTCACCCCACCTGAGTTATCACCTGTCTCAGTTGCACTGGGCTGTCATTACCCGCCACCAAGTTAACAAACTCCATTCTTTCTAGCTCACTGCCCTTTCTGCATTTTGTCATTATAAATTAGCTAGCTGCTGACAGAGATCTCCCTGGCAGGCTGCCCTTGTCAGGAATACAGAGGGGTGAGCACGGCGCTGGCAGGAACGCTGCTCTCCCACTCTCCCCGCTCTCTCCCACAGGCTCACCAGGAGTCACAGGGGAAACCACCTGAAGACCTTCCTCAGAGCTTTCGGCCCCTTGAGGGACTTGCACAGGAACAGCCCTGTCTGAAACACTCCCCAGCACATTCATGCTTAGTCTAGTACTTAATGAGTTAGTGTTTACCTGACCAGCTCCATCAGCCTCACTCCACCAAAGCTCTTCTTCTAATATTTGCAGTCTGCCTGCTTACTGCCAGGCTAATTACAAGCTTTGACTTCTTATTAGGAACTGAAGGACAGCTTCCTCCCAAGGCCCCTGAGGACACACAGGGGTACCTGCTCCTCTGCAGCACCCCTGGCTGATTCTGCCCTTGCACCCTCCAAGAGCCTGTCCAACACTCGCTCATCCAAGCCCAGGTGTCCTTCTGGGATCTGATCCCAAGACCAAGATAAATAAGACTCAGAAGATGTCAGCTGGCTTTGGATTAGGTTTCTAGAGATGCAGCAGGGCAGCAATACTACTCTTGAGTCCAGCCTGCAGAGCACCACACTGTCCTACAGAAACCTTAATTCCCATTTCAAGTGCATCTTTTATTCTCATGTGGAAGTCAGGTTTCGTTTGGCCATTACAAAGACCCAAATAACTTCAGTTAAAGGGGAGAAGGTGGAAAGAAAGCAGCATCATGAGTTTTTCCTGCAAGACAGCCTTTTTAAATGAAATTAACTCTTTTAGAACAGAGGCAAGGCTGTAAAGGATTTTACCACCAAACAAGGAAGTACTCTGTTGTGTTTGCCAGTTGCCATCAAACTAACAGCATGAATTTCTCATTGCAGCTCTAGAGAGAAGTCCACTGAGCAGACAATAACTTGTACTGCAGCCCAATTCTATAAAAGAAAAAAAAAAGAGTCCCCAATCACAAGTGTCATCCTGTAGGCTAAATAAAGGTTCTTTGTGTGCTGGCTTTGCTAAAACGAGCCACAGCACAGAGCAAGGTTATGAGATGAAGCTCCTCTGTAGTGGAGAGAGTGGAGTTTGTTGTGCTGTTTGAATTGCAGAACAGCAGCCCGACGTGTTGCAGGGCGAGTTGGGATTAGTAAACACCAGTAATCAGCTGGCTGGAAGCAAACACTGTCTGTCAGAGAAGCTCCCAGAGCAGTTTATCAAGCCAATATTTCCTCTGAAGAAGGGAATGTTTAAATAGTTACATAAAATTCTTTTTTTAGTTGGTCACAGCCAACACCGAGATCATCTCAGGCTGAGCTTTCAGACCATGAGTAATCACTGTTTTGGGCAAGAACTCTCTCAAAGTTTCTGTGGATAATTAAGAGGGGAATAATTGAGGAATTAAGAAGTTACATTTTCTTATCTGCAAAGGATTTATGCTGTCACTCATGACTCGCTGTAGGCCTGATAAAGAAAACATAATGCAGTTCCAATTATGACTGCAACTTAGATGTATGACCTGGGAATTTAGGCCAGATGTAGAGCGCTCCAAAATGAACCTGTATCCTATAATCGCTCAGAGTCTGCTAAGCTACAGCCACCCTTAGTAATTCATTGCTACAGCTCAGGCTTAATTTAGGGCCTGCCTCCCATTTTTATTATTTCTGACTCACCCCTCATTAAGCAGACAGCAATACTTAGCTTATCTAGCCTTCAAAGAGCTTCCCATATTAACCCACGATACCAAGAGCCATGAATAGCTACCAATGTATTTAAGAAGGAAGAATTAAGACAGGAAAGCCACATCATGTCTGAGGCCGCATCCAGGGGAGATGCGCCAGCATCCCCAGCATCCCTCTGGTTCATTCTCTGTTCAGCAAAGAGAAGAGCCTCTTCCAAACAGTGCAACAGGAAATATTTTGCCTGGTGTAGCAACAACCAGGTACCCACCCCTGTTGCTGAGGTGCTCTAGGTCTTCAGCAGGACTGGGAGGCAGGAAAATATCAAAAGCCAGTCAGGTATGGAGTTACAGCAAAGCCCTCAGCCCAAGTCAGCCCAGCCAGACCGAGTCCTCGCTGCAGCTCTTCCCTAGGACCGTCTCACAGAGAGAGCAGACCCACCACTGCACGGGGGCCTTCCCCTCCAAGTCACACACCTTCTTCCCAAGGTGTTATCAGATCACAAGAGGATCAGCTGTAATCTAGTTAGCTCATAGCCTTCCTCAGCCACCTCTGCATCATGGCTGAGAATTAGCCCTCAAACCCCATCTCCCCCCAGGACAGGTCTGCCACCAGGCTTGCTCTCACCTTTAAAAAGCAAATGCACTATGAGGGCAGGCCTTACTCCAGCCACCACCTGCACTGACCAGCAAAGGGCTCCAGAAATCAGTATCAGCCTCCCATTTTTACCATACGAGCAGCAGTATGGTAAGCATCTCCTAGTAAGGCAGCCCTCTCCGTAGGCAGGGAGACAGGACCCACTCCCAGGCAGCCCCCTGCCACCCACCTGAACACACACACACACACCCCACCCCGGCTCCTTCTCTCACAGTTAAGCCCCATCCCATTGATGCAAAGCCCGGACACTCACCCCTAAAGCTCCTACTTACCTTTGAGAGCCCTCCTACTTCTAAGTAAAAACAGATGATGAAGATGTTCCAGGTGACCCAAATTGCAATCCAGATGGCATACTAGAAGGGAATGGGAGGAGAGAAAGAAGCAATAAACACTAGGAAGTCACTGGAATTAGTTTATATATGTGATGCAGCTGGGGGCGGTTAAATGCCCTGAGTCAGCACTGCAACTGTTTTCTCTTCCTCTATTTGTTTCCCATTTGCAGATGGTCCCTTGCCTGGTTAGAGACACAGGGGCAGAAGTTTGGAGGGAGTGGAAGAGCTTCTGCCATGCCTTTGTCCGGCATCTAGTTCTCCCTTTCTGTTGTGCAGTATCTCGGTGTTACTTTGGTACCAGTAATAATTATCTGATACCTTCCAAGTTTGAAGCAAGTACAGTAAAAGTGCAGCACACTGAACAATGTGTTCCTATACGCCATCACCTCCTGCTAAAATTGTTTTCGACGCTCATGCCTGATTTCCCAAGGGCTTTACTCGGTGCCTTATCCCACCAGAACAAAGGTGGTGCGAAAGGCTTTGAAAGGCTCTGAACAAAACGGATATTACTTACCACCACTATGTAGCGAGGTCTGTATTGAATTGTGCCAAACAGGCCGAGGATAACGATGATGATGTGAAGGAAGTTGGCGAGGATAGGGGCCCACTGGTATCCCAGGAAATCGAACACTTGCCTCTCTAATGCAGCAAGCTGGAAGGGAGAAGGAAAAGGAGAGTTACAGCTTCTGGGCTCATGATGTTTATTCTCAAGGTTTTGACATGCTCCCTGAGCAAATCTCTGCAGCAGCTGAAGGTGTTACTCCATTCCCAAAGCAATTTACTGCCTATGAACCAGGTCAGTAGGACAGAACATGTGTTTGCACACCCCTCCTTCCACTTTGTACTCATTCCATCTCCTCCCATGGCTAAGCTAATGCTGACCAGTGAGCTCCAGTGCCTGTGTTGGGCTGTGTCCTCTGTCCTGTGCACTTTGCAATGGGGAAGTGGCCCTGGCAGAGGGCAGAGGTGAACGGCGAGACGGTAACATCTTAAATGGCTGCAGCAGGACTTCCAAGACCTCATTTGTCAGAGCCTTCAGCATCACTCCATCATTCCTGACACCTCTCATGCTTCTGCTCTCCAGCACACATCCATCAAAGTGAGAGAGAAGAGGAAACTCTCTCCTCCACCTTAACCCCGCAGAAAATGCTGCCACCCAGCAAAGAAATTCTGCAAACACATCGGTTTTCCAGGAGGACAGGCTGTGTTCCTCTCCTGCACTAATAACATGATTCAAGGCTAGTACTGCTTTCTCGAAATAAAACTCCATTACTGCTGAAGTGCTGGGCCTGCTTTTCAAATCGTATTTGCATAAAGATGAGCTTTTCATCCGTAGCCATCGTCTGTGCATCAGGCAACAACTGGTAACCTGGATCTGAAGGGCTGTGTTATGCCTGCAGCTGAAAGAGCACAGCAAACATGCAATTGCATGCTAGCCTTTACATCCCCACAGCCTTTAAATATTATGGCTATAGGTGAAACAGTGAGTGGAGGGGGCAAAACGGTTGCTGCAGGTTTTTCCCCAGTGCCTGGCCTTATGCAGAGACATCTTCTCTTTGCTTGTCTCCACTAACCCAGCACAGCCAACCTTCCCCCATTGACCAGCGACTTCGCTGGGGCTGAGACACAGCAGGAGACTTCCCTGCCAGGGTAAGATTTCAAAGTCTGCTTCATTATCACAGTAGTATGCTGGGATTGCATTGTTGCATTTCATATTTATTTTCACTTAAATAATTACAGTTTACCATTGATAGTTAACATTAATCTAACTACTAATTAGACATTAACCATGGATGATCCTAGTCCACTGTGTGTGATCAGCTATGTGACATCTTTTCCTGGCTTGGCTTTTAAATGGCAGCTGGGGACCAAGCACTGGAGCATTTGTAATGGCTTAAAGCATTTAAGGATGTGAGTGGTTGCAGGTCCCAGTCAAGCCGCTCGATGAGGAAAGCCACATCTATCAAATGATCATTTTTCCTCCTTCTTCCTGCACCAGTGGGGAAATCACCATCACACCCCTCTTGGGCTAGGAAGGTATTGCCATTCTCAACACTACCTTGGAAGTTCAACAAAAATCTGTATTTCAAAGAAATATAAGGCAGCCCTGTCTAAGGGAGATCAACCAGCGTGGGGAAAAGCAGCTTTCCCTCTCTGACATCTCTCTTCACTGGCAAAGGGGCTCAGAGAGAGTGGGGAGGGAATGGAGACAGTCCCCAAAAATGTCTCTTCTGCAAAATAATTAGTCTTCCCTTTGAAGCAACACACACTGCCCTGTTCTGATCACTGTGAACCCCCTGGAAGATGCTGTGAGATGGGCTGCACGGCCACGCGTGGGGCTGCGGGGCTGGAACGGGGCAAGTGCTGCTCATTTCACCGTTGAGCCTGCTCTCGCCCCCAGCACAGCAGATTTTCTGTATCCCCTCAGAAACAGCAGTAATAGGTTAAATGCTTAATCTTTTAGGAGGGGATTAACGCATGTACCTTAACGATATTTGGAAATGTTGAATCCTGACTGGCTGGCAATGGGTCACTTGACTGTGACCGCTTCATCCAATCAGGCATTTAATTGGCTTTGTGCGTTACATTAACGCGGGAGTATGTGCTGCACAGAGCATCAATTAGCGGAGGGGACACAATGAGGGTGTGTTCCGCAGAGATAACGCCCTGCTCAGCTTCGCCTCTTGCCTTCAGGCCCTGAAAAGGGGGATGAAGACAGATCCTTCCTGCCCATGCCTTCTGCCGTGAGTTTTCCCACTCCAGAATCAGGGCATCCATGTCTGGAAAAGTGTTTTCTTCTCACAAATGAACATTTGCCATGAGGGCTGTATAAAAGGGGAAAGCTTGTCCTTCCACAGCTTCGTGATGTTTCCTGGCTTGTTTGGACCAGGGAAGACATCAGTCCGTGAAGTAAGAGGTACCCAACCGTCCTGGAGACGGACCTGCCAATCTACACTGACTTCAGACTGGGGCGCAGCATCTAGAGAGGTCCCTGGTCCCTGGCCACACTGGATTTTTCCCCTTAATCCCAGAATCCCGGAATTTCAGAATCCCAGAATGGTAGGGGTTGGAAGGGACCGTCATACTTCCTTCTTCCTTACTGCAATTGCCCTTGTCTCCAGATTGTTTCTCTTCCGATTTACATTCTTTTGCCACTTTTTCCATTTTTTTAATGGTTTTGTATCGCTGGGAGCTGCAGGCGCAACTCAGCTGGTACAGAGATCGTCAGTGGCCGTCTGCTGGTTCAGCAAAGGGGAGCAGGAGCTGGGTCAGTATGCTCTTCTGGGATGTGCAAGCTCAGGCAAGCTGTTTCCTCATTTATAAAAATAAAACCAATTTTCTGTAAGATGTATGTTGATGACAAACACAAATGCTACTGATGAAACTACCACTGTATTACTAACACACAGGTACTGAGTCTGTGCTGCAATCCAGCCATCAGAAATGCAGCCTGAAGTTACCCTGGGCTTGTCCCTGTTCCCCCAGGAAGGTAGCATAATTAAGGAAATATTTGCTAAAAACAAATAGATAAACAACCGTTTCACTCGTTACACTACAGGTCTGTGTGCAGAGCTTACCCCTGAAACGCTGCTGAGATTTGCAGGCAAACAGGGCTGAGGTTTGGGCTAAGCTGGCCCCGATCTGGGGCTGGGATGTGAAGAATGTGGTGGTTCCCTTCAGTCCTGGTTCCTTCAGTCTGGCTCAGAAATGGCAAGGTCAGGGTTTGCCTACGGGCGCTGAGGGATCTGCACCCTCCTACCGAACCCCTCCTGCATCCCTCTTGTCGAGCAGGGGAAATGCCATCTTGCTCTGCTGCTGCCAAGCTTCTGCAGAGTAATATCCTTGCTGTAGCTTCCTTTACGATGATTCACAGTATTCTATTGAGAAAGCCTATTATATTCTAGAGATATTGGTTGTAAAGCGAAATTTCACAGATTGTGGCACAGGTTTCAACCCATTCAAAGCTGACAGGACCTTTCCATCAAGGAGGACAAATTTTTCTTCTTTATGACTATTCTTATTAAAAACAGGATTCCTTCTGCTCCTTTTGCTTCTCTAGCCCATAGAACATTTTTACCTTTCATTCTTTAAATTAAATGATTTGTTGCGGTACTAAAATCAGAACAGTTGTGGCAGACTTTTCTCTCTTGAAATAAACCACATTTCTGCTGATCGGAGTGAAACTGGAATAGCAAATAACTGTGAGGCAACTGTTAGCCAGGCAAACAAAACAAGCCAAAGCTCTCTGTTGGGCCATCGTTCATTTATACGGCCGGGAAAGATAAAAAAGGCAGAGAAGGTGCTCTGCAGTTTACAGAGGGTCCTGTCACATAGCTCACTGAGCAAAGAAAGGCTTTGCAAGCCAGCGCGATGGGACATGCTCAAGGTCTTTACGCCATTAAAACTTCACCAGAGAGGGAAGCTCTGCCTGAGCTGGAGGGGAGCGTTGCCTGACGGAGCCCATTGCAGAATAGGAAAATGGTCTTAGAAAACATCTCAAAATGTGCAACAGTTCCTTGTTGGGTGGTTCAAACCATTCCAGTTGCATTTCCGATGGCTCTGGCAGGACAGTCTCACTGGCAGATGTCGATGCCAGCAGGATGCTCTGAGCTGATTCAACGTGGTCTGGGGGGTGCTTGCTTAAATTCCGGTCCCTCAAATCTTTTCTATCCCCTCACCTTTGTCTTCTGTTGCTCCTGTCATGCTGATAAACTGGAGACTTCAATCTGTTCCCCTTATGCCTCCATACTGCTAAAGAAGAAGGGATGCTGGTGAACAAGTCAATTACCTGTAATTCTTTAACTCCCGGTCCTTTATAGCCTGCTATCAAGGCCATGTTACCAGCTAGATTTGCTCTTCTTAGTTTATTAAGCTTTTAAAGCCTTTAATCTTATTTGGTTTGGATCTGTGTCTTTCACTGCATTTCTGAAATCAATTGGGGCAGAAAATAACGAATATCGCTTTCAAGATGTTGACATGACTCGTACAGATGCAGGAAAGATGCTCAGAAAGCCCAATGGCAGGTACGGATAGGCAAAGAGGATGTCCTGACTACTCACACACACACACGTCCATATGTATCTGTTCCTGCAAGCAAACCTGCTTTTACACTTTCCAAGTTCAGCTTTAATAAGAGATTTCTTTTTAAAATTAAATGTTAGAAATAAATTTACAAGCATGCAATAAATGGGGCAAATAGTAAAGGCTGATCCTACTGCTATGGGCCAGCCAGGAATTAAGGGAGATACTCCTGCAAAAAAAGAAGAAAAAATATTTTACCCAGAACCCTAGACAATTTTCCACTTGGCCTATAAAAAAGCAGCTTGAAAATTCTTCTGCCTTTCCTTGTCTTTCACTGCTGTAAGGACACATAGCCTCACAGACCGCTCCGGCTCCTGCACTGCCCTTGTTCAGTGGTGTACACAGCTGTCTTGGACCCCTGCGTGCGTCTCTACAGCTTCAACCCAGACAAAATTTGCGACTTAAACCCCTGTATTTACTTTCTCTCTAGCTTGAACAGAGAAGGAGCCCCGGCTGCAGCCCTCGCTCACCACCAGGCTCCCGTGATGTTCAGGGCTGCCTGGCCCATTCCCGACGCGTTGATTCAGCGTTTGATTTCCTGCCAACTGGCTTTGCTTTTTAAGAAGACGCTCTTTGTTTGTCTACTGTGCAAACACCATCGGAGCGGCCAAGACTTTCACTGAAAAAGGTCACGGGTCTTTTCTTGAGAAAAAACTTGCATTGATTTCCTGAGGTATTTTGGCCACGCAGCGGTTGATGGCTTGAGTTCAGGACAAAGTCACAGTACTGCTATCCCTACGAGACATCACATAAGGATGAAAATTTAAGTCCAGCTGGCTGAAACAGCAGGAAGAAATTAAAAAGTCTCAAATGTATAATTTAAAAATATATCCATTTAGATTTTGAACACAAATATCTTTACTTTAGGTTCTTTCAAACAGTTTAAGTTTCAGAATACCAAACACCTGTCTGCTTTGTTTATTGATATTATTGTATTGGTATTATTGGTATTATTATTATTATTATATATTATTATACATAGTCTTTCTATACAATTGGTTTGTGTTTGTAAATGGTGAAACAATGCTAGATCTAAAGAATCTTAAAGCCAAGCTGCAGCATGCTGAAACTATCAGCAGTGAGCAGAAAATTCCCTTCCGTGTGCCGATGCTTATTCAAGGTGGAGATTTTCTGGGCAGAAAAATTATTAAACAACAAGCCTGTTTTCGCCACAGTGGCTGCATTTCTAAATAAATATTAATGGTTGTAATAGCTGTTTAATTAAGTTTATCTGAAAAAGCAGTTCACTGAGCCACTACTTCACATCTCCCTAACCGAGGGGCTCATTCTGCCAGGTACCGCGTCCTTGTCTCTTCTAAAGTCAGCCTCTCACGTGCTAATACCCACTGCATTCATGAAATCTCATTTTTCTTCAGTAAGTGTTGTCAAGGAAACCTTCCTTGGGGCCTTGTGATCCACAGCTCCCTTCCCAGCATCCCTCGCCGAACCACAGAGGTCAAGAGACTAATTGCACAGGAGGTCTCTGTTTGTCACTTTGTCTCTCAGACCTCTTTGGTCACTCTGGCCACTGGATACAATAAGCCCCATTCTCTGCTCGGTTTGGTCCGTTTTCGCCCCAGAAGCCGCCGGGGAGAAAATTCACACAGACATTAGAGAGGCCTCTAGCAGACCTTGTATCTTTAAATCATTTCTGTTTCAGAAGCAAACTCTGGTCGCTGCAATGGCCTGGAGGACCTGCCAAAGACTCCCACAAGGCAGCTGGAGAAGTCCCCATGGCTGGCGTGAGCCCCACAGCAGTCGCTGGCCTGCAGCAGGGACTGGCCGCTCCTGGGGCATGACGTTCCAGCAAACGCAGCTTTCAGGCTGCACCATACCATAGCTGAGGATCAGGACTTCTCCCACCCCAGTACCATCCTGCACAGAGCCTGGGCAGAACTAACCCCTCAGTGTGGTTCAGCACAACTTCCCTGCTGAAGCCCAGAGCATCCTGCTGTTAAATGGGTATTGAGTCCTCACCACCTCCTCCTTCCTCCTGGCCTGGCACCTCTGTGCTCTGGATTCTGCCCTCCTAGCATCATTTTGTGTTGGCAACGATGCTCTCAGGAGTGCCGCTGCTTTGACTTTGATCCCAATGCTTTCTGCCGCTGATACCCTTCAGAAACATCCTAGCTGCAAAGATATGTCATTATGCAGTCCCACATGCCCGAATGCTGTTTAGCATTCCAGGAAAGGCACAATCCTTGCTAAACAGAAGGGATGAGACTGGCACTGAAGCGGTGCAGAAGCCTGTGTGCGTGCGTCTGGAGTTGAGGCTCCGGCTTCGGAAGGACTGAGGTTTCCCAGTACATCACATAGAGCCACCGGCTTTTCTCAGCTGAAGACATGGGCTATGCACAGACATTCACGCACACAAACCTCTTAAACCTTCTTTCTCCAAGGGCTGGGTTGGGCCACGTAGTGGGCAAAACAGCAGGGATTTGTGAAGGGAGAGGGATGGTGCTGGGGCGCAAGGCAGTAGCTGGCAGTACTTCCTCTAGCAAGAGTCAGTAGTCCATGGTCCCCCACCAAATGGCACATCCCCGGGTGCAGCACAAGTATGGCAGCCCCTCTCCTGCTCCACAACCCTCGAAACGGGGTGATCAGCAGTACAGTTAATTAGCTGGCTCTTGCACATAATGTGGCAGAGGTGAAAGAGGTTGCCCAGCATGGACTTTCTGGATGGTGCTCAGAATACAGCTCCCAGAAAAAGACTGCTTCCTAGGAGGAATGTTTCAGGAAAATTATTGCCCTATATTGCCGAAATTTCTCCCAGATCGGGGTCAGTTACATGCCTGGTGAGGCTTGTGCTCTGCACACCCCACACAGCCTCTGGCGTTTGGTTTTCCTGGACCACATCTCTCCTCAGGGCTCGGTCAGACCTCAGGGATGCAGAGAGGTGTCTGCAGCAGCATCAGGCGCCTGAGCTGCTCTCTTTCCTTCGCTCCTGCTTGTGTCTCCTGATAGCATCTAAGTACTGCACGCTGCTGTGATTGCTGATTGCCCAGATTAGCAATCAGGCTAAATTAATAAGCAGGTGCCGTTGTGATCCAGGCAAAAAAGCACTCTGACAAGAATGACAAACTTGTTTTATTTGTAACCTACGTCAACACTCAAACCTAAGTTTCCCAAACATAATTAAATTAATCTGTTGTCCCCACAATGCTCTCCCCCACCAGCTGTTTTCTTCTCCCTCAGTCTCACAGCTCAGCTTTGTAACAGGGAGAGGGGGCACTGGAATGAAGGGGACGTGACTGTATTTGCAATTGACATAAAATGTAATGAGTTTCTTCAACAAGGGCCTTATCCCAGGCTCAGGCTCCACACTTCTGGCAGTCCTGGTTTCCCTCGCCTCTTGGAGGACTTGCCGTCCTATCTTAGCCCACCTCGTCCTGACAAACTGGGCAAACATCCTTGCCATTCCCCACAAACAACATCCTGGTGTGGCAGACAGCTTTAGCACTGGGGGGGGGGACACCTTCTCCCACCAGTAGCACAAATTTCCCTGTTGAGTGACGTACACTAAAGACGTGCGATTAACTCCCCAGCCATTTCCCTCGGGAGATCTGCTACCATTTATGAAGCCATCTAAACACTATAAAGGCTGTGAGGCACAGCAGTGTTGGAGATCACCAGGAATTTAATTTTCTAATAGATTTATTTCCTACCAACAGGGCATTATATTCTGTGATCCCCACCTCTGCTCAGCCAGGAAGGCTATCCAAAGTTTGGGCTCATTCTCGTGAAAGGGATGCAGGAAAAAACCAAAAATACTTAAAAAGGGGTTGTTTATATAGGGACTATACCCTATATTCTCTGGACCTGCTATCTTAAGCATTGTCTGCTTAGCGAAAACAGCTATCTCTGCTGCTGGAGGGAGGGCGCAAACACATCGACAGGGCTTGCAGAGAAGGCACAATGCTGGACCAAAGCACTCTTTGGGCCAGGGCCACCCAGCCTGTCTTCTAACGATGCAGCTCTGGAGTCTCCCGGACGTGGGACCAGCAGTTTGGGAATAGCTCTGAGATCCCCATAAGCTCTCAAGTGCACTAGAAAGATTTATGTATAAATAAAGCCCCTGAGCTGCCAGCTGGACTCACCCGGTTTAGACAAAATTACGGCTATCTTTGATATTTTATAGGCACTTATTGCAAACTGCAATTTTATTTTGCCTCTGGTTACCCCAAAGTTGAATTATGACCTTAAATATACTACTGGCAGTCTCTGAAAGGAGGAAGAAACTCTTGCTTCAGGCTCAAAAAGCCATGCTCAGTTTTTCCACTGTCCTGTTCACACACGGCCCGAGAAAGACTCGCTGTGGCCAGGGGACACTGCGAACAGCCCCTGCCTTTAGCTTTATGAATGAAAGTGTCCCCTGCAAGTCTAATTCATGGCTGGCACCTGCAGCACTTTTTTACTCAGGAAGGGTCAGCTGTAGCCTGAGTTACAAAAATGCCTCTCTGAAGGCAAAACACCTGCAGAAAGCCACCTGAAGCTGGTTTTCTCGACCAGGGGGATATGAGGATGAGAGTTTCTTGGTGTCCATGTACCCCCTGGATCAAGGTCCCTTTGCTCGAGGGCCCCTCTCCCCCTGCTCCGCACCTTCCACCCGCCCTGTCCTGCTCCGGCCGCTCTCCCCAGCTCCTCCCTGCACATTGCACTGGGAGCTCTACCAGCTGATCCCCTTAATTAGGTCACGAATAGATCACGCGTAAAACACTCGCACCAGCCAGATCCTCTGGAGGAAAAACAGGCAAGCTCTGCAACCGGGGTAAAAGCTTGAGAGAGGAAGGATGCCAAAGCTGAAATAACTCTTCAAAACTTTGTCCGTAGGAACCCTCTTTCAGTTTCTCCTCAACACTGTGCTCGCTAATGCTGTGGCTAAGTGGTAGTGTTGCTTTAATTTCCTCTCGCTTCTGCTGCAATGCCAGATTGCTTGGATATTCGTAAACAGGAGGAGTTTAATGAAAATTATAATTAGAGCCCTGCGGTGCTCTTGCAGGTCGCCTTTACACTGGGCTGCCTATTTACATTACAAATCAGGCTGGTGTCACTGCGGAGTCTACAGCAAGAGAAGAGAATTCATTAAAAGGGAAGCGCAGAGTGGGTGAGAAATAGGGGGAGAAAGAAAATGATATTGTTATTATTAATAATCTAGGAAATTGGGACCTGCCACGGTCTTGCTGCAACTTGGCTCCTAGAAGGAAAGCCCATTTGTAATCACCCTGCAGCAGGAGCGGGGCGAGCACAGCCACCCAGAAACTTCCACTGGTAATTACCGTACAAACGGACCCTTCTTCACAGAGCAACCGTTTCTCATGGAAAGCCAAGTGGCGATGAAGACTTTCTCTCCCCGACCAGGACACAGAGAAGTGCTCTTAGCACTTCTGCTTTCTAATACCTAGCTGTGAAGTTGGGGGGGTCAGGGAGGGACCACGTGTGAAGCCAAAGGCATGCATTTCCCATGATTTTACAGCTTTCCCTTTCCGCCTGCCAGCAGCTACAGATGATGCTTTCTGCCCCGCTATAATGCCATGAGCAGCAGCCCCTTGAGAAAGACAGAAGCCGGCATTCAGTCAAGCGCTGGAGCACCTGCTGACGTGAGGCACAGCCGACGTCCAGCTGCAGACTCTGTAAATCCCGGGCCTGATGGAGCAGGTGAGAAGATCTCATGGGAACAACACGGAGGCATCTGGGCATCGCCACATTGACACCCAGCCCGGCTCTCGCACAGGGCAGCACAAACCAATGTTACCCCAACTACGGATCAGTCTCCTGGGTTCGATTACACTTCTACACCTTCCACCAAAGCCCTCCTGTGCAGTTGTTAACTGTCTTCCCATCTGCATAGTGGAATTAGAAATAACACCCTAATTTTACACAGAGGATAGCTGGAGACTTGGGTGGTATTTGTAAAAAGCTTCTTTAATATTTCATACTAATCATCCTGCATCAGCAGAAACCGCATCAGCATTGCAATACTGTTTTTATTGGATGGCTGCCTGCTCTTAAAAAGAGGTGGCATTTTACTCTGGGGACCTCCCCGTGCTGATCGCGGCCCCAGCCCCCTCACCTTTCCCATCACTCTCACGTTCTCAAAACAGAGAGGGAAACTCACCCTGCTCCCGTGCCTGCATCCCCCCCAAATTCAGCCAAATTGTTGATGCTCCAACCCAATCCCAGCAACGCCCAGCAAAGGATGCCCAGTCACTCCACCTGCCAGCCCCCCGCTGCTGCTGCTCCGCTCAGCCATTAATCTTACCTTGCCCTCCGCGGCCGGAGGATGTAACTTTAGTCTAATAAACAGCTGGGAAGTCAGGACAAAGCAGATGAGTTAATACTGCAAAGTGACTGGGTTTATATATCAAAACCGACCCAGGAGACTTCCCCCTCTGCACGTCATGCCAATACGCAGAAAGTTTTCAGGAAAATCAGAAGCTGGAGGCACTTGAGGAGTCTGGCTGCAAATGGACCAAGTGATTTGCTTGCATTTCATACATGCTGTCGGCAGTATAAAATGACCCATACTGCGACAGCCCGGTTTTAATCATCACTAGTAACACTCTGTTGTTTATGCTTTGCCAAAAAAACCCCACCCTAACATAAAAACGTCCTTATTTCAGTTAAAAAAAAAGGACAAAAGAAAAGTTTCCCTTGAAAAACTATAGTTGAAAAAACATGTAGCCATTTTTTCAGCTGAAAAATAAATATCAGTGAAGAAATACTGACCCACTCTCCTCTAATGAATGTACTAGGAAACTTCCAGGCCTGTCATCAAAGCATGAAATGAAAAAGAACTGGGAAGAAAAGAGTATTTTGGACATGAAAAACATTTAGCGGTCCAGCTTCTGGTTCCAGTAAAATGCTTTTGACAAGAAGGGTTTTAAATTGGCACAAACAGGAAAACAACTATTTTGTTACAAATGGGGACTGTCAGAGGCTTTCGGGGCATTGCAGGAATTTGCCAATAACCACAATCCCCACAAACAACTTCCCTTCTGCAAAGTGGCCAGAAAATGAATCAGTCACTATTGACTTTCATCTTCTGATTGCTTCACTGGAAGAAAATCAGTGGTACTTAATTAATTGATTAATTACCTTAGTAATTACAGGTAATAAATGTAGCTTCCCTTGCCTCCCTCAAGTCATGTAAACCAGGGATATTTCAGTTTTCCAGCCACTTTAGGAGGCAAAGCCAATTTTGCACCTCTCAAGATGACTTCTGAGCTGCCACCCCCAACTCGGGAGTCACCCGTCCCCTCGGCATGGCCCCGGCAGCTCTCGGAGGCGAGGAAGGCTGACCACCTCTTGGGTTTCTTCCCCGTCTGGAACCTCCCCAGGAGCATTACGGGCTGGGAAGCAGAGATCCAGCTCTGTTTTTCTTAAGTCAATAAAAGCAAGAAAACAGAGACACATGAAGTGCTCAAACAGATGAACCAAGTAAATTCCTAAAGGATGGAGATGACGAAAAGTTTAGATGCACATTTGAGGCTGAGGATCAGCCTCTCTCTTTCACGGGTTGATGAAGCAGCTTGGGAAGCACAAGCTGCTCGGGGTAGTCATTAAAGGGGAAGAGCACATCTCTGCTAGACTCGACTGAGTGCTGGAAGTAAGTGCTGCGAGCGGAGAGTCTTGGGTTCAAAGCGTGAGAGCGAGCCATGGCAGAAGTCACTAAACCCATGTTTTTCTCAGGCTCAGCATCCCCTGCACCGCTGTGTTTTCCTGCTATACTTGAGAGGAGTTCAATGAAACAAAAGAGTCTCATGAGGGATTTATTAGCAATACAGTATCACGCTAAAAAAAAAAAAGCTAGGGTTTAACAAGTTCTCCCACGTGTATTAATGGCATTGACCGTATCACTTTTTGTGCAGCATCCCCTTTGTTTCTGCTCTTCAATCCAAGTAGATGATGAAATGAGACCCATGACGTTCACTTTGATGGAGGCGAGCTGCTGGCTTTCCAACAGTGTAAATAAGGATTCAGTGCCTTTTAAAAAGCATTATTTTTAAAGGAAAGCCCTTTTGAGTGAGGGCTAGAATGGGGCTATTTTCCACATGACCAAGCGTCAAAAGGAAAACGGCAGCCCAGTCCATGCTCTTATCACCATCTCCGAGTCGCCCACTGGATAGATTTGTCACAAGGTGAAATAAGAGCAAGTCCTCAATTTATTATCATTTTCTACTTGTCCTCCTTAATGCAGCTCCTGCCAGGATGAGTTTGCTGTGGGAAAGTGGAATGAAACCAGGCCTTTCAGTTTGCTGCTAAATGGGACTGGGAGGAGGCTTTCGGGGAGCAGGGAAAATCTTCCTCATTATAAAAGGAAAATGTGCAACGCGGAGTTTTCATCGGATGCTGCCCAGCCTCCCAATTAGGATGGCTGAGACAAACAGTGGCGTTATTATATGTAACTGTTTATCCAGTGTCACTCAGCCATTGTTTATTTTATGAGCATAATTTATCTCTTCTGTTGTGCTACCCAATTTGTTTGCATTTTCAGTCCAGTCGAGTGTCTCTCTTTTATTGTATACGTCTTTTGGCCTCCCACCAACCGACTCTCCAATTAAGTTTCCAAGAGTGCCGCACAATGGCCAGGCCCCTCCTGCGCTTCATTTTTCGCATGACGTTTGCGTCCCCTTCATTTCTGCGCTGCCCCCGCCCCTCCCCTGCTGACTTCCAGCTCCTCAATGGCTCATGGTTTATTCAACAGCGAAGCCGAATTTCTCTTTTCCTTCTCTTTTTCCCTTTCTCCCCTTTTTAAAATAGAGGCTGGTCAATAGATGCCACTTTGGTGGCTCTGGAGAACAAAGTTCGTTTGCGGCAGATCTTTAGCCATCGTGTCTCCCCAGTGCAGGATTTTGGTGACCTTGCAGGGACTGAACCCCGAAGCACAGGGCAGCAGCTCAGACGTGGGGCACTCAGGAACCCTTGTGTCTCCTCTGGCCACGGAAGGGGACAAAGACTTGCCCTCTGTTAGCTTTGTGTCACCAAAGTTTCATCCACACATGGCCCTGCCTCCCTGCTGCGATCGTTCCCCTCGGAGGTGCGAGACGATTCCTCACCCCCGGAACGACGGCATCTTTGGCTTGTCCCTACTCCAAACTTTCCAACCAGCTTTTTCAAGTCTTTTGATCTTCTTGCTTGCAGGTCTGTCTGCAAGGATTAGCTAAAATAGAAAAGTGCTAATCCACATTATGGAAATGCAAATCCTTGCTGCTACATTAAGTAATTTCAAGGAAGTTTAATCTGGCAGGACTCTGAGGGGAACTCCAGAACACTGATAACAATATCTGTGCATCGCCTCTTCCACTAGCGCGGAAACACTGCCGCAGTAAGAAGCAGCATTTTCCTCCTTATCGTAGCAGGCTCCAGACTATCGCTATTTCTGATGGGGTCCAGCAAAGTCCCACTGAGCTCTCAGCCCTGGGCTACAGCTGAACACGGGGTTTACTGCTGCATTCCCATTGAGCCTGCCAGGATTGGGTTTCCAGGATTTCTGCTAGAAAATCTGTACACTGTCTCACCACCAAACACTGGCGCTCCATCTGAAACGCCCTTTGTTTGCAGGTCAGTGGCCAAAACCGGGAGTGGGGAACTTTCCATGGCCATGGGAGCCACCACGAGGGAAAAACTTGGCAGCCGCGAAACCTGGGTTACGTCTCATGCAAGGAAGGCATCCTTGGGCTAAGAGACCTGCAAAGGAGTTTACCGCCCCTCCACCTCCTGTCAGTATGAGCTGCTTCAGAAATTCATCGCACTTTAAATGATTCACTCAAGTATCCATTCAGTCCCAGTTCATAGATTGCAGAGCCTTTATTACACAGCCATATATTTAGCACTGGAATAGTTCTCAGCAGTTGTAACGGCCCTGTCATCTAAGGAATAAAACAAAGAGCCATTATTCATCAGAAGGGAGACACAGTCTTTATTGTCTGAAGCCATGGCAGAGTTTTTATATCACCCTATCTATTCTTTCAGGCTGTCACACAACTCAGTTTTAAGCTGTTTCAGTGGCAGCTCTGGAAGCCTGAACGCTTCTGTAGCTTCTCATAGCTAATTTCCCAGCTAATGTTGTTTTAAACTGGCGGCAGGACTCATCCTGAGCACTCCGAGTACGGCCAGTGGCTCAGGGGAGGAAAGTTAGTTAACCTTTCCAGAAAAGCTTGAGGTAGACATTAGTCTCTGGCTAGGTCAGGAATAAAAGCCATGTCGGGTTTTTTAAAGACATGAGGAAGCACGGCTACAAGGAGCAACGGATGAGCGTGCATTTTGGGCACTGATTATATGCAGAAGATCTGGGTTTGGGCTCTGGTCTGATGGCAGAGCATTGCGTAGACTGCAGGCCCCAGGAGCACCGCGAGGTGTGCGTGCCAGCTGTCCTGTCCTCGCACTGGTGTGGCTCCTGCCGCCCTCCCATGCGTTGTCATGGTTTGCTTGGTGGGTGTATGTCCAGCGTGGAGCTGGAGGAACCAGCCTGGTTCTATGAGTCTAGACACCTGGGGATTAGTACCTTGAGATGTGCTTGGCATGAACCACCCCCCACCCTGCCTAGCAGCCGCCTGGCTTGTTGTGCATCTCTGGGAAAAGCAGGTGAGATTTTGGGCTGGAGGACCTCTTCTAACACGCACTGCTGTGGTGCAAATGAGCCCATTAAATGCAAAGGAAGCAGCACCATTCACAGAACCAACTACCATCATCATCTCCTCAGGCTTCTGAGAGCATTTGAGAATCTGCCTGTGTCAGCACAAAGGCAGGATAAGGAGCCCGTGGAGCAGATACCTGTGAGAAGGTGCCGTGCAGGGGCTCTCGCCAGCTGTTTGCGCAGCGAGGCAGACCCATCCTTCCCTTGAATGTCTCCTCTCAGAATAATGAGATGGGGAACTTGAAGACCCAGAAGCCTAAAAAGTGGCAGACATTTGAAAGCGAATTGCCCCTTCCCAGCTCTGTAATTTGTTTTAAGGCTGGCAATCGCATCTCCAAACCTCTGTGCTCACTTTTCTCCACGTTTGGAAAACAAAGGGCACAAAACAGACTGTGAACTCCCATCACACTTCTCCCAACACCCGCTCTCCTCCCTGCCGAACAGCCAGCAATCTCCCAGGCTAATTAGCCAAACTGTATTCTGCACATATTTTGCATTTCTGAGTAATTAGGATAATCAGATTTCTCCCTTAATTCTGTACATATACAATATAAGCAGGTGTATTGCCTTTCCCACAATGATATCACAAAAGTGCGTTGTCTGCCGGAGCTAGGGTTGCCAGCCGCCTGTCAGAGCCCATTCTCATCTCACCCATGGAAATCTGCTGCTAACGGATTACCAGTAGCCATGGGAAATCAGGAACTGGGTTTGATTTGGCTAAGTAGCCAGTAGTTCATGCAAGCTATCTAAATGTACAGGCTTCCAATCTGTCCAGAGATTTCTCTTCACCGTCCTCCAGGGAAGAGCTGCAGGAGAAGCTCTTCTGCGCTGCAGTTGAACAGGAGGCGTTTGGTCCAGAACCTCAAAGGGGTTTTGGGTTCCAGGGAAGCACAGTAATCTACCCAAGCCTGAGGACTCAGATCTGGGTCATTCTCCACAAGGTTAATCAGCCTATGGACCTAGACCTTATCTCTGTGAACCTGTCAGCTGGTAAACACGTACTTGTGGTCTCTGCTGCTTTCAAAGCCTCTAAACGAAGGTCAAAGCAAGTCAGACCAGGCCAGTGCTTTCTTGTCCTGCGGAGGTGGGTCTTTGGTTCAGGAGGAGTTTTTCTTCAGTCAGCTTCACTCAGTAATTCCTTCTCAGGGAAGCAGAAAAGCTTTATTAAGTGCCCATGACTACATCCTGGTCCTTGGAGCGTTTGGATGTGGTGCTTCCACCAAAGTGGGAGTATTTCCCTCGTAGTGGAGTACCAAGGGTCCAGCATCTCTGAAAGGAGGGAAGGATGCTCCCAAGCCCCACAGCACAGAGTGGGGCACTCCTGAGTATCTAGACCACAGCAGTAATATTAAGGAAAGATCCTGCCACATACCCTCCACAAAAAGACTAACTATCTGCTGAGCTTCATGTAGGGGAAGAGTTTGCTTGTAGACCTTAGAGTACAACTCAATACACTCCCAACAAGAAGAAGCCGTTTTTAATGTGCAGGGCAATGCTTTTATTGTAGTACTGTAGAAATAATGTCCAAACCTCCTAAATACGAAGAAATCCGAGTAAGGCTAGGATTTAGATTCCTCCTGATATCCAGGTAGGTTAACCCTCCTGGTACTGAGATTGAGCTCTGGTTACTAGAGAGGTAATTTTCGGGTGGAGCTGAAGATAGACAGTGACAAACTGTTAATTGTGGTAAGGCTGTTTATCTGTGATGGATGAACACACCACACAGAGCACTCCATGCAAGGTTACACTCAATATTTTATAAGTTCTGTGTGGGTAATAAAATGCTCCATCCCCCTTCTTTAGTGTCCTCTATCTCACCTTCCCTGTTCAGATGAAACGGTGCTTAGAGATGAACTATCTCCAGAGAATTGCACTTGGAAAATATAATTCAGCACCAGGCGCTTTAATGGGTCCAAGGCTGTTGTCAGGGTCACCACAGACACAGGACAGGTCTCTGTTCCCCAGAGGGGGCTCACAGGAGGCATCTTCCCAGGCTTTGTGTATTCGCTGTAACCATGTACTCATCTGAGCACCAGGATTCATGTTTTATAAGTATATTTAGCTCTTGAGAAGTGCAACCCAAGTGTCCTAAGTAATATTCAATTCTTGTTCTTTAATGTCTTGGACCAGGTGACTGGTTGCCCAAGTGCTCAGTAATGAAGGGGAGAGTCCATCCTGTATCATTCTGACCTACCGTCCTTAGGTCAGCGATGTCCCAGGTCACTCGGGGATGGCACAATGACAGGGAAAGAGACTTGGAGAACTGTGCTGAGAAACCAGATCCTGCCGCAGAGGAATGTCCTCCTAGACCTGGGAGACCGAGCTCATGGGCAGCTCTGTGGGGTGTGGGATGGAGCGAGCCGGGATGAGGAGCCCTGGCTCCCCCTGCTCCAGGCATCCCATCTCCAGGATCTCATCAGTGGGATCCTCAGCTGTGTTCTTGTCTCCTCAGAGGGCGGTGCAGTGGGGAGCACAAAGTCTGCGTGGTGAGGGGCTGCCCCAAAGTGCAGAAAGGACACGAAAGCTGGATCCTCCCCCAACACTGAGCCCTCCCGCCCCATCGCTGTGCAGCGGGACGGCCTGCTGCCGTGACGGGGTGCTCCCACACTTCTGAAAGCCAGGAGCTGGGCGGGCATCTGTGTGCTTGCTCCACCGGCGCAGAAAAAATATGATGACGGCCCTGGTTTTCTGGAGTTTTGAGCATTGGATGAAAAAAAAAAGTAAAAAAAAAAAAAAAAAAAGGAAAGAAAGCAGAAATTTTGCTGGCCTGAGAGAGCCTGGAGAGCAGGTGGGAAGCTGCCTGCAGGGCTGGCCAGCCGCTGAAAGGTGGCAAAGGAAGCTGGCGCAGCGACTCCTGACGTCTGCCTTCTCCAAGCAGGTGATGAAGACAAGCTGTTGCCTTGATTCCCACAGTATATTTTCATTAAGCCGTGGCAGATGGCAGCGGAGGTCACCGCTTCCACACCATCATCCTTTCAGCCGAAAGGTGTCAGGGAATCTGACACCTCAATTACTAAACCGAGATTCACCCAAACAACACCCAGGATGGAGGGGGAAGGGGATCAGAAAAGCTGCTCTCCTAATTTCCATGAATCCTCACCTTTGAGAGAAAATCTGGAACGTGCGCTTCCCTGATAAACAACATATTTGTGTCTAACGTCCTGACACAGAAGCAGCTGTGCTGAGAAAAAGCCACAGACACCAGGAAAATGGCAATTGAGTCCTTGTGGAAATGAGACCAAAAAACATCCCTTGGAAAAGACACTTGATGTTAATGAGCTACAGCGAAGTCAAGGGAGGAGCTGGTGATCTTGCCCCAGCAGAGAACTGCCGCTCGCTCCTCTCTAGTCTGGGAAACCTCAGAACACAAAGCAAAATAAAACTTCTGTTCTTCACTTCACAAGCGCTCTCAGATGTGGGCCCGGGGCTCAGCTAACCCAGGGAGAAGCCAGAGCAACATCACCATTGACTTCTCTGTGTTCAACGTGAAACGCCAATCTGCCATGCTGGTGAGAAGCAGCACCTTGTTGCAACCCCATCTCGGAGATTTCTGCCAGGTATTTCAATCGTTTCGGTTTTTTTCATCCCTACTATTACTACCTACTTTCCTATTATTAATTTAATACTGCTGATTCCCTGCTTTTTACTACTATTAATCCTCGCTTTTGTAATCCCCACTATTATCCCTGTCATGAAGAAGATGAAATAAGATTCTGATCCTTATGAAAGCTCAATAAACAAGCGAAGCAGAAGTTGTTTATTCTTATTCTGAAATCTCATGAACTTTAAGGTAATATTATGACTCTGGAATGATTATGAAATATCTCAGATTGGTATTTTTGTTGTAGACGGAAACTCAATGAATAAACGCCCTCCAGAATTGCCAAAAACCACTGGCCTATGAGCAGATGAGTCACCTCAGCAAGGCACTGCCCTGCAGCAACCCAAGCCTGTGCTTTGTCTTTGAGGTCTTCTCCCCTTAAACCCCAACACGAGCTGGGTTTGGGGTGAGACATGATGAGGTCAGAGATATTTGGAAGATGGGAACTTCTGGAGTGCACAACTCCAAAGAAAAAAAAAACCCAACACCGAACCAGCTTCTTTTTAGGGAGACTTTTCAACTTTTTTACAGAAGCTTGAAAACACTTCCGAAAAGTTCAAAATAGTTGGGGTTTGGCACAATAAACCCCCCCATCATTTTCAGCAAACATTCCTAAATGCCAGAGTATTTTCATTTTTTGCCCAGAAATGTCCTATTTTCCCCTCCTTGTGTTCTGGAGAGAGGGAATGGGAGAAGAATGTAGTACTTTTGAGACTAAAGTTGCCACTTTGTTGAAGACTCTCTTTCTACCAAACTGAAACACAGAGACACAACCGATGGAGTTAGGTGTGCTCCTCACATCTGCTGCAGCCCAGGAGGAGTGGGGACAAAGGGAATACCACAAGCACAAGGACATTAAATGACGAATTATCTCTTTGGGTTTTTTTTTAAATAAGAAAGAAAGGTTCAGTTCTAGTGACCTCAAACCCAATGTTTTGTTAATGGGAAAAGGGAATGCGACAGCTGGGGCACTTACTGCTTGCTGGATCATATGCATTTTCCTAAGTGCTCGAAAAGCAATGGGCTATTCCAGGGTTTTCCTGGAGGAAAAGCGATCACAATCTGGCCTTTGTTATCCAGTTTGTTCTCCAAGAGTTTGTACTTGAGGGCCCCCAGAGCAGATTCTTGGAAGAGCTCCATTTTGCACCCCAGCCAAAATGATCTGAGTTTCCGTATATTATTAGCACACAATGGAGCAACGTCAGCTCGGGGCTGGCAGGCGCAGCGCTCCCTTAACCCCACGCCGGCCAGGGGGAGAGCTTTTCGGGGGAAAAATGGCTCCTTCTCTTCTTGCGTGGCCCTGGTGCTCAGAGAGAGGAGAAAGGGGAAGGCAAAGGAGCAGAGAGCGGCTGGGAGAAATCAGAGAGCGGTCAGGCAAACGTACTGCGTCAGCCGAAACGAAGCCCTGGTTCTCGGAGAGGAAGAGTTGACTTCAACACCCCCCTGCCCTTAGCTGCTTTTTGGCTTGGCCTTTGCCAAATTTCATTCCTGCTCTGAAAGCACTAGACGGGTTTGGTTAGAGGACACAAAGAAATGTGGTTCCTGTGAGTCATTTGCAGCCTCCGCCACCACGATGGGAAACATGGATGTGGGCTGCTGGGCAAGGCGCAATCTGAAATGTGGGGGCACATCCGAAACACGTACCCCAAAGCTCCTCTTCCCCTGGGCTGCCCAGAAGCTTTTGGGCTTAGACCGCTGTGCTACAGCGGTACTGACTCCAGCTGCTCAGGAAGAAGAAGTAGAAAAAAAAAAAAAAAAGAAAAATCTCATGCAAAAATTCAACTTTTTGTAAGAAAAGCTCTATAACTCCAAAATTAAAAATGTTTGCCAGCACAGCAAACATTTGCCAGCACATTTTTGATGTTTTGCCAAAATATTCCGGCCAAAACTTGGGAGAAAAACTCAGAATTGCCTATGGAAAGCAGATACTTCTCATGAAAATATTCATTTAGTCAAATCCCCAGGTTTCTACTGAAAGTCAGCTTCAGTGGAAAATGCTGACGAGCTCTATTATTGGCACAGCTTTAATTTTCCTTTGTCTGGAACAGACACGGAGAAGACAGCATCTGTCAAATGTAGTCTTTAGACTTATGTTATTATTTAGCCTGGAGTATTGTTCAAGGACTTGAGGAAAGGTTCAAGCCATCGCGGTGCTGGGTGCTGTGCATATGCGTGAAAGATAGTCCCTTCCCTAGAGGGGCTGTAATTTAAGCACAAACCAGGGAGGAGATAAACAGCTGGGGAGAGCACAAGGTAATTTTGGAGGGGTCCTGAGCAGCGTGATGAGCAAAGGGACACTGCGCTTCCCCCTGCACCTGCTCTTGCCTCCAGTGCTTTGTGTTGAGCCGTACCACAGCTGTGTGAGCTCAGACCTCCCTCAGGAGAGGCATCAAACTGCCCCAGCTCCGGAGGCGGCTGCAGAGGCGGAGCAGCCGGAGAGAGACGGGTCGTGCTCTCCCCAGTGTCCCTGGGATGGAGAGGAGAAAGCCAAGAAAGGCATCTCCGCAACCCCCAAAGCGCAGATGCTGCAATCCTGCTCGCTCCTTACCTTGGGTAGGAAGATGCTCTACCAACCTCCCTCTTGATCCGATTGAGTCCACTTATTTTAACTCATGCCTTTTTTTGGCCCAGATCCTGCAATCCCACCTGCCTGGCTGCCGCACTGCCCTCCTGCCCTCACCCCCCGCGTGCTCTTCATCGCTTTATGCCTCCATCAAACTGACACGACCGCTTTGGTTACAAGAGAGCAGTTAGAGAAGGATCTGTGCTGGTTTCAAATAGTTTCCAGAACTGGTCACCCCCTTCTGCAAGAGATTAAAAAGGCATTGCTGAGAAGGGAGTGAGGGAGAAAGAGTGCACGAGAAAATAAATAAATAAAGGTATATAGTTACTTTTGGTTAGTCTCAATACACAGTCCTGTCCCAGGGCGCCTTGTTCTGTGCTCATTTGAAGTATTAGTCACTTTTTCCATTAGAAGCCCTTATTCTAGGGGGATTTATAATGTATCTGTAAAATTGTCTCCAGGCTTTGCTTGGCATCTGAGCTCTCAATCCACGGACAGAATGTAAAGAAACTACAGTTGTTTGATTTATTGGGACAGGGCATGGGGAGGGAGGGAATTTTTCCATGCTCGGTGGAAATAAATTCACATAGTGCCTTCAGTGCACCATCACTTACTGCTCCAGAAAATACAGCGTTTGGGTGCAATCTCACTCTGGCAAAGAGGACAGAAGCAAATCAATGACTTTGTAATATTTCCCTGCCTGAGACCCAGCCCTTGTTTGTGGTTTCTCACCGTGACCCACCCAGTCACAGCCCCGCCGGGTGCGACAGTCCCTGTCATACCACTCGAGTTCGGAAATCCTGCCCTTGACAAGCCCTTTTCAACCCCGATTTCCACAGGGGACATTTATTAACCTTCTGCGGAGTCTTTCTGACACAGTCCTGATTTTTTTCCTGGGGAAGCCTATGCCTCACTTAAGTTTTGCTCACGTTTCTTAATATGCAAAAGCTGGGAGCAAGGGCTGGCAAGCTGCTGTAGGTAACATCAGCACCTGAATGGCGAGAACTGGGAGGTGACAACACCCTTGGGGTGCCCGAACTCTGGGCTACAAACACCCCATCACCTCGCTGACGGTCCTCCTCTGTGCCACGGCTGAGGACAAGCTCCTCTGCAGGGTGGCCCTGGCCTGGGCCAACGTTCACCCAAACTTCTGCTGAAGACAGGGGTGGATGGGGAAGAAGGGAAGGGTTAGGGACAGTGTCACGCACCGGGATCAGCGGGAGGGGGAGCCTCCCTGCAGCACGCACCAGCAAAGCGCGAGCCTAACGTGGACGCTTCAAGGAAACAATAACCTAAAATTGGAACATGGCAAATTATTTATTCAAACTACAGCCTTCCCTCCTCCCTTGATTAGCAAACCGCTGGGGAGTCAGCCCTGATTTTCCTCAGACAGAGCAGACGGCTCTCGGCTCTCCTCCCCTCTCCGCTCCACCAGCGCTCGGCCCGGGGGGGGCTGAACATCTAGTTGGTATTCGCCTTGTGTAGCAGCTCCTTCGATTCACATGTTGCTCTGCCCTCCGACCGGATCACAAACTTTTTCTTTGGGAGCGTACGCTGCAATGATGAATATGTTTGTTTTCTGCCTTTTTTTTTTTTCCCAGGGAAACATTTAGGCCGCAGTGTGCAAACACTTCCCCGCGCGCTCACTCAGCTCCTTGCACCTAATGATAAAACAATCTCCACGAAGTGTTGCAACTCAGATTCCTGATCTGATTTTGTTTGGGGGGGGGGGGGGGG
>VYZM01002922.1:764601-774993 GCA_013398915.1 Dromas ardeola | reverse complement strand
GGGAAGGGAGGGGAGGGAGGGAGGGAGGGAGGTCGCGGCGGCTGCCGGAGCCCCTCCGGGAGCCGGGGAGGAGGCAGTGGGGCCACAGCTTAAAAGGGCAATGCCCCGCCGGCGGCTGCCGTCCCGAGTGCGGGCAGGGCTGGCGGGGCGGGGGCTCGCTGCCGCCGCCGGGACTCGCCCACCCCCGGAGCCCTGGCTGGCGCGGTGGGATGCTCCGGCCCCCCGGGCAGAGCCCTCCCCCGGGGGGCTGAGCCAGGCAGCGCGGCCCGGGGCAGCTCCTCTTCCCCTTGAGGGGATGTTGGGGCAGACCCCGATTTTTTTTCCAGGCTAGCGGAGGGATGCGCTGGGCAGGCCAGCCGTGTCTATAGGACACGGAGCCTACAGAGCATCCTAGGTGACGGGAATCAGGAGCTCCTCTCCCCCTTCCACACATGCCCATCACCCTCCTCCCCGTGCAGGTGCTGGTGTGCACACCCCAAAAAACACGCAGCCTAGAATGAACCTAAAATACAATGGTTCTTCCCATAAAATTTGTCAGAGAGAGTGTGCACGTAAGACAAACTCAGAAAGGGGGATAAGACAAGGAATTCTTTAAAATGCACGTTTGTGGGTATTTGAAAACATATTCCCAGGCTTGTGAATGAATTGCAGCTGACGAGTAGCAGAGGGATGTAGGGCAGCATGTCTCTTCCAAGAAGAGCTTCTATCTGCGCACCATCTGCGAACCACTCACCATACCCTGCACCTGCAGAAAAGCAAGGCAGTCTACTTCAACTGTGAATAGTAGAGCAAATCCACGAGCACACAACCACCTTCACACCTCTGAGTCCTTCACCTTGTCTCCTCCCCAGGAGGAGTGAGGTGCAGAAGACATGGGATCACGTCAGCCCTCCCTGCCATACACGTTTCTGGTCGGCCCGAGGAGCAGGTCACACACCGCACGCTGTGATTGGGACAGACTTGTTGCTAAGCTCAACACAACAGGATAAGAAGCTTTGGGAAAGACTCATCTGATGACGATGTCATCTCTTTGCAATCTCCAGTAACTCCGGTGGCTGCACGACAGTTTGCTCTGTTACTCCCAGGCTGCTCCTTCTTCCTCTGAAGCAAGCCAGGGTTTCATTTCTGCCTCCAAAGCAGGGTGCGACTTCGTACCACGAGTGACCAGTTCCACTTTCCTTGTAAATAAGCAGTCACACTGCCTATTACAGTGGGGTGAGAAGGAGACGGTAGCTGAAAGGGTAGAGGCTCTATCATTGTACTCGAGGAAAGCACTGTCTGACTATACCCCAAGGAAACAGGATTAGTTCTAAAGTGCTATGAATGTTAAATACCTGATATTAACAACATTGTTGTTATTCAAATCAGCCACAGGGAGAAGCAGAACAAACAAACAAGCAAACCCTGAATACTTAAGATTAGGAGAGAGACTCTGAGCTGCTCACAAATCCTACTGGTTTTAAATGGTGCAGTGTATTGATTATCTGACCTGTGCACTGTGCATAACCAGGGCATCAATTAATGCAGTCAGATACAATAAACCACATTTTATTATAGATGAAAGGAATACACCCAGAAAAGAAACCAATTTACTTCACCCAGAAAAACTATGGACTGAAGAAGCTTTCGCAGTATTTGTATTCCCCTGAAGATGGTTTTGGGAGGGTGGAGGCAATAGGAACAAAGACCAGTTTATTTTTTAATGAATGCAGATGAAAAATTCCTTACAAACTGTGTAGGGAGGTTTCACTCTGCGCTGTAGGGCCAGGCAGCCTAACATCTGAATTCAAACAGGAGCTGAGGACTGCGAGAGCAGGCTGGGGTTAGGCTGGTTTGTGTTCCGTGCTCTGGAAGCTGCTGGGAACAGCATGGGGAAGGCTGGGCTGCAGCCGCGCAGGTTAGTGCCGGCCTTTGTGCCATTTCTTAAGGTTTCCCGCATCTCCTGTACCGCCTCCTGCTTCTCAAAACCTCCCGTAAGCACAGCTATTTTCCAACTCTATTGTACTACAAAGGAGACATCGTGTGAAACAGCAAAAGGTATTGCTGCTGAAATACTAAGTTTGACATAAACAGGATATTTTCCGCCTCCACTTTCATCTTGATAAGCCAAGTAAAAGGCCACTGTGTGTTGGCTGGGACTCCACACGCATCTGAAAGAAAACGCACTGCTTCTCCTTTGCTTATTAAGAAGAGTGAAACCACAGGGATAATGTAACCTGTATTTCAAAGGGAGAGACTTAAAACTCCCAGAGCCTGATCTTGTAACCTTCATTTGTCTGATTTCTTATCTGCGTTGGTACAGCAGGAGGCCTGGACACAGAGGGGATCTGCCTTTAAGCATCCAAGTAGCCTCACTGGTTTTAGTGGGGCTACTCACGTGTCGTCAGTTGGACGCTTGCTTCAATACTGGGGTCTCGAACCTCTTCTGATTGTGGACACCACTGGAGATGCATTGAGTTTGAGCCTCCTGACAACAGGTTTGTTTTTTTAGTTACTCTTTACAGGCCAATTAAAAAAAATCTCCTGCAGACCTCCAGAAAACCCTTTATTTCCATGAGATGAAATATTAATTTAGCTGAATTTGGACCTAAGTCAATAAACCACATAGATCCTAATTAGGTTCATTTAATTAGCAGGTAGATTAACAAGGCACCGTCGGATGAGGCAGCCCAGAGGCTGCAAAAACACAGTGCCATTACAAATGTGCAGGATGCCACCAGTGGTCCCCCATGTGCCACTACACAGTGGCACTTGGCTTGGCATGGCCACAGCAGCCGCCAGCATCTCCTAAAAATTGTGTGAAGCCCTGACCCATCTGAATTCCTGCATGGGTGCTGCAGGCCCACATGTCTACCCTGAGACTTTAACTCATAAAACCAACAAAAAAGAAAGAAAACCAAAATTGCTCAGTATCCCGATCCTTTTACTTCCTGGAATACAACCTTGTCCTCGGCTTTTGACAGGCAAAACCTTGCTTTGAGAGTCCACACTGGATGTCAAGAAGGATTTTTCCTGATTTGGATGGGGATTCTTAGCTGGGATGTTGATCCCTGATGTGTGTACACAGAGCAAGGCAATCGCAGGCAGCTCCATCCCTCTCCATCAGACAGACATCAAGAGAAGGCCAAGGCAAGGGAATCCGTCAGGGGGTCAGTACTGCAGTCCTCTCCAATGTTGTGCCACGGCTATATTGAAGAGATCCTAGATGTTTCTTTTTTTCCTCCTTTAATCCCCAAGGATGTCCCTTCACTTCAAGATCCTGATGCACATGCTGGTCAAGTCCTGACTTCATGGGGGGGATGAAATCCATTTGGGAATCATCCTCAGGTTCAAATGACACCCCAGAGACCGAATGCCCCCGTTCTCAGCCAGTGCTTGAATCAGGAGCCTCCTCCTCCAAATCCGATGTGCCGAGGGGGTTGCATGGATCCAGCTGCACTGCTAGGGGAGATTAATCTGCAACAACGGGACCTTGTTACCTATTCCCAACTGATACATCCAAATTATTTCAAGAAGTCACAGGTTTACTTCAGAAGAAATCAAGAAACAAAGTTAGCATGCTTGAAATAAAGCAGTGGCATTTTACCACAGCTCGTTATATCTCATAGCCTCAGCTCCTTCTGACAGATCAAGATGAGCAATAGAGGCTAAAAGTATTAGCTGGGGACACGTCTCTTCACAGCCCAAACCCTGTAATTGTCACAGCTGCTGAAAGCTATAGATGGTCTTACATCCCGCGATACACGTGGGGTGCATTATTCCGCTCAGTTCATTTACATTCACCTCCTCTCCATTTTAATAACCTCATCTGGGTCACGGTGCCTTTACAGATGTCTGATCAAACGCAGCGGTGTCAAAGTACTCCAGCCTTATCAATGCCACATCCAAAAGGTAAAAACGTGCCTGTCCCAGTGCTTTATGGCCTTACGAGCTAATCAGCCAGCCCGCTGCCCTCCTTCAGGGCAGACAGCAGCCTTCCCAAGGTGGCATGCCACGTCATATTTCGCTATCACAAATTAGAAGTAAAATCCGCTGCCAGTCGTCTGACTGATGGCAGCTTTCCACTGTGCACAGCAGTATTTCGCAGGGGACACATTCAAAACGATCAATTGGAAACTCTTCACGTAAGAGGTGGGTGAGCTGTGAAGCTTCCTGCCGCAGGACACTGTGGATGCTTAAAATGCATACAGCAACAAATGGATTAGGATAAATCATCTTCCCGGGTGGGGGGAGAAAAGGGCAGTAGCCTCTGTCCTGTCTCCCCAGAAGAGTAATTGGATGCAGTGACAGGACCTAACTGCTGGTGCCCAGAGGTAGCCACCGCTCACCTTGGGCAGCCAGGTCTGGCTACAAGAACTGGACTTTGTGATACTCCCATGTGACTTACTGAAGACTTTTTATGTAGGAAAGAGTTAGGGAACCAGCTAGAAAGAGAGGGAGATCATGAAAAATGGGCAAGGACATTTGACCTTCTAATTTTAAACTTGTAATTTTTTAAACCTCCCATAACCCTGAGGTAATAACTAGAGAGTTGTTACAGAGCTCAGCTGCTCTGGGACTGAAGCCAGCCGAGGCCAAGACTATAAAAGCAGAACACCTACCAGAGATGGCAATAGCACAGACACGTCCTTCTTCCCTCCAGAGGGACTAGAGAGGCAGAGAAGCACAAACCGAGCAGCACCGTAGTGGTACACCCTCAGCAGGTGATGTCCAAGGGATGTCCAAAAGAAACACTCTTCCCCTCCTTTTGCAGCCGGGTGAATACATCACAGAGAAAAACAGCCTCGTGAGAGCCGAGCACAATGTTTTAAAAATTGTTCTCATCACTATACAAGAACAGAAACAATCTCAATGACTTTTATGCTTTGAAATGGTTCCCCAGCAGCCCAGGGCAACCTGTAAAATTTATCAGAACTGGTGTGTGAAATCTGTCATTTTCTCTCTGATCCCTGTGAAGTCTTGGATGTTGGGGGGGAGGAGGCTCCTAATCAGGCTTTTCGGCATTTCTACACCACCGTCTTCTACATTCCGCATTTGTAATTCCCTAATATTATCTTGCTGAGCTGCACAACAAATTCTCATCGCTCTTTGATGAGCAAGTGGAGGATGGCAGAGGTGGAAGGCAGATTCACTAAGCTCTCTGGTATGTCAGAAAAACAGCAAGGCGAACAATTTGGCCACATCTAGCAGATACAGCTGCCTTGTTCGTATGATCAAGGGCTCGCACAAAGGAAACACGACTGGTATCATTCCCCTCTTGGATCAAAAACACAGGCACCCATTTACCCCCACAGTGGGGTCAAGGTTCAAATTCACACTTTTACAGCTTTAATAAGATGCCTTGACAATTCTGCCATAATGTCCCACAAGCGGCTTTTCAAATAACTCTTTTTCTACTTCTCCATGATTATAAAGGAAAGACATGGAGACAGAAACACCCTGGAACCTGCCAGCATTTTGTTAGTCTGAGGGGGATGCCTTGTGCCACAGACCAGCACCGTGACGGCTCGGCAGCACTAAAAAGCCTCCCTGTTCACGGAAATTCCCAGTCTGTCTTATTTACAACCTGGAGGCCAAGAACATGAAACAAGTACTGAATTACTTCGGGAAGAGCTGCTCAAATAGGGTGACAGCAGCTCCGAGGACTGCATGTCAGCGTTCCTGGGTAAAGGGCGCAGGTGCTTTCACAGGCTCAGCCTGGGATGAAGAGGAGGGAGTGCCCGAAGGGTTAATTCAGGCAGGAAAAGCAAAGCTGTCACAGCTGACATCCCAGCATCTCAGCCCATGCAATCCGAGTAGCTGGCATGACTGCAGCCACATTTCCAGCTGCAATTTCACGAGGCACTGTAACCAAGAAGTAATTCAATGCAGCTGCCAAGGTCCCTGGGTATTGATACCAAGTGATTATTCAAGGTTTCCATGCAACAGTTGCATTTCTCAAATGATATGACCAAAAAAAAGAGCCAAAAGAGTGAGAGCCGACTCCAGTTTTGGGCAGTGGCTTTGGGCGCTCCCGTTAGACAAGCTGCTTCCCCATTTGCTTAGGAAACATTTTTTTCTTCTCAAATGATTAGGAACTTCCCCAAGCCCATTTAACAAGTCTCATGTGATATGGTGGAGAAGAAATCAATAACAAGTTTCTTTTAGAGTGTCTTTTGAAGAATATCTACAGCAGTGCGTGCCCAAGTGTGCAGCGGTAGGAGCTGGCGTATGTAAGCACTGCCCCGAGGTAGATGGTGTGAAACGCGCAGTCAGAAGCTGTTTGAACGCACGCATACACAAAGCAGAGCTACTTTTCTGCCATGTTTTTGGTGATATTCTTTCCAATCCCAGCCAGTGAGAGCTAACATGTATAAAGAATTCCGCAGTGTCAGGTGCCACCAGGCTGAAGGAGCATTTTTTGTACACATTTACTTTAGAAAGAATTAATTGCCTTGGAAATAAGCCCCTTGAACCTGCCTCCCAAAGTTCAATCCAAATATCCACAGAGTAGATACAGGCAGCTCGCAGCACTTCCAGGCTTTTTCCCCCTGCTGGGGCTATGTTAGATGACCACTTTGGTAGCTTTGATTGACAATGACACAAACTGAGATGTGACACACACGTGAATGACATTAACATATAATTAAAGCTGTGTGTAGTATGGCTGTTTGTTAAAGAAAAGCTTTTAGTTTTCTGTTTGCTGTTTTAATATCAGAGGCAAGGCTTCCCGCTGTCTCATATGAAGACTTTCCAAATTTTGTCACATTCCTGAAATGAAAAACACATGCATGGGCAGAAGGTCTGATGGGGCTCTCTAAATACAAGTAGCTGCTTAAGCTTTTCTTCAGCTCTAGCTATGAAGTGGAGAAATATAATGAAAGGATGGCTCAGTCACCTGATTGATAGTAGAAACGCACGCATTAACATGCACTCGCAGCTGCACGGAGGAGTGGGCTGGGTGAGCTCAAATCAGAAGCGAATTTCCTATAAATATGCAGTGGAACGATGGGGGTTGATTACTCTCCTCATCTTGTCTGTGTTTGAAGAGCTGGACATGAAATCCGGCGCTGGAGGCTGCGGTGTGTGATCCGTAGTGTAGGCAGGACTCCTTGTTTTAGCTGTAGGACTAAACTCCTGCCTGAACTCCAGCTTCTCTTGCCTGACCACCAGTAGGGCTGTACTGGTAATTAGCTGTAGTTACAGATTTTGTCAGTGTCAAGTTAATTGAGGGAATGTATCAGAAAAGCCCTTAAACACAGGTTTCTCAGCTGAAAAGGAAGGACCAAGTAACATTCCCTTGCAAAATCAGAGGCAAGTGATTATTTTATTAAGCGCATTGTGGCATTTCCATAGCCTAATGGCAATATTCATTGTGGCTTGGTAAGGTTGCTATGCTGTGCCTGCCAAACGCAATGAATATCAATAACCCTGAATGCTGTAATTAATAATACAAAAAATTTATTTAGCATAATAAATAATAATAAAAATTAAGCAGGTAGTAACAACCAGGCTGATGTTTCATCCCATGGCGGAAAATACTTCACATATTACTTTTCTAATATTTTTTGTTATGTGACATAAGGTTAGTAGGAATCAGCTTCCGTCAAGATTTACAACAATACGAGACCCTCTGAAGCCACTCTTAGTTCTCAAGCCCATTAAGTTACAAATGCGATCAAGTCTTTGGTGGCTTGGGTGACAACCTGCTTACCATTCACAGGGTGCCACCAGAGCATGCAACACATGGAAGTACCAAAAAACCCGCAACAAAAGGGTGTTATCACATTCCCATCAATTAACGAGACTACTCATGGAGCTAAAAGGGCTGAGTTCGGGGTTTTATTATTATTCACACAGTTATAGTTACATAAGTCATGACAACACAGAACTTGAACGGTGACATTTATCATGCAAACAGGTCTACTCCTCGCTCCTCGCTCTTCAGATTTATTAAACAGATTTATCTAACAAGGGCATCTACGTTTCTTTTTGTTCCCCCTCAATTTAAGCACTGTGACACCCTGCACATTACTCTGATATAGTGGCTAATCTCAGGTGTGTTGGGAGAGAAAAAGGCAATAAAAATGAACGGCTGCTCAGTCCACGACAAGTGCTGTTAGTACCAAGTATTGTATTCAGCTCACATAGGTGCTAATAAACAAGTCAAAATAGGGTTTTGTTGTTTCTCTTTTTCCTTTAATATTTGAAGAGTTATGAGGAATCCCTCCCAACCCCACGCTCATGCTGTCAGCTATTCTAGAAGACAATTTTTCAGGTATTTTTGTGGAATTTGAACTGAGTGGTAATGCCACTTCATTTATGTCAGGGACTGCAATACCTAATAGCCAAAATCGAGTCTTATTAATAGATCTGAAAGGGCTCAGGAAACATGTAAAAGAGGAAAAAGTGAAAATGTATGCTCTTCAGTTTAAATCCTCTTCCAGAGACCACTTTTTTTTTTTTTACCTAGGAAGTTTCAAAGCCATCATTCACAATCATTAACTTACAAGCAAAATTGCACACTAGGTAGGTTATCTTAATAAGCTTTCACTTGCTATTAGCCTTCCTCACTGCAATTATAATGCACATATTTATGAAATCTTTGCAGAATTGGGCTCTAGTTGCTTTCTGTGCTCTCAAATCGGACTAACTTTTATGTGTTTGAGTGTTATCCTTTTGTAGCCAAGTAAAACTATTTCTACGTGAAAAATCTCAACATGGAGAACAGCTCAAAGAGACTGTGCCCGCCTCACATTCTATTATTTTATCCTGTAATTTGTTCTTTATCGTCACATTTCATACGTGCTTGACAGTGGGCATAACAATTATAACAATGGCAATTGTGCTAAAAATACTTGTAATTTAGTTTCAAGCTAGAATCAGTTCACAGCTAGAGAAAGGGAAGCAGTAGGGAATACAATGCAGGATGCCTTTGTAAATGTTTCTTGTTGGCATTATCTGTTTATTTTAGAATAGACATTTGTCACACATTGCAGAGATGGGAAGAGAGCTATGCACCAATCCCAAATTCCGGGAAGGGAGCAAACTGGACTTGCCAGGGAATGGCGTGCATTTATTTGCTTGCTAAGAAAGGCAAATGTTTGTGGCTTCCCTTCATTCCTACTGAAAACCAGATAGTCCCATCCTGCAGCCTTCACTCATGGAGGTAAGTCACTGTACATCATCTTGGTTCAGGGCAAATTGCAATATTATTACTGTAGTGAAAATGGAAGGAGTATTTCATGCTTCTTTGGTGATAGCAGTTCTGCTCCCAGAAAGACAAAGCTGCCACTGTGAGAGTTGGCTGCGCAGACTGAGTGTGAACATGCATGTTTGGTAAATTAAAACCACGGGAGGCATCCGTCTCCCAGCCCTGCACCACAACAGATGAAATTGTTGCCCAACACTGCTCCCCTGAGGCTGTGAGCACAAGCATTGAACGTCCAACGCGCACTCTTACAGACCCACTGCACAACCACCACCAACACCAATCACTGGACTATCTACCAATTATACGGAAAAACTAAGATTAATATTCTCATTAGGCCCTATAATACAGCGTCTGTAAAATGGGAACCTCATTGCCCATTAGCTCATGTTTACCAGAAAATAATGGTCCTTATCAGAAGAGACCTCTTTCTCCTTAACTGGAAGAGCAAATTATTTAAGCTGAGTTTGCTTTATGTTTCGTACCCCTCCTTCAGTCCTTTGTACACACGCACATTTAAGGGCCCATTATCTTCTCGTTGATGCAAGGGGGTGATGTATGTAGCTACCATTAATGGTAATGAAAATGGCTCCTGTTAATCTCCTGTGCTCTGATAGTAAGATAATAGCCTCCTTATTAAGTACGAAGGCCATCCTCGGAGTTGCACTGAAAACGAGCAGCATATTGTCTCTGTGGGATTCATATGTAAATGCTAAAGCATTGCTCTGTGACTACAGTTGATGATTAAAAAGAAATCAGAGATAGCATAAACATGCCTCCAACCACCACAGAGCCGCTTCGGGCTTTTTTCCCATTCCATCCACCCTCACCTTTGGAGAGTAACCTCTGGAGAACAATGGATGGAAATTGTCCTCTCGGCAGTGCGTGCTTGCAGCCCAGAAGAGCAACCATATCCTGCGCTGTGTCAAAAGAAACGTGGCCAGCAGGGTGAGGGAGGGGATTCTGCCCCTCTGCTCCGCTCTGGTGAGACCCCACCTGCAGTGCTGGGTCCAGCTTTGGAGCCCTCAGCACAAGAAGGACACGGAGCTGTTGGAGCGGGGCCAGAGGAGGCCGCGGAGATGCTGGGAGGGCTGGAGCCCCTCTGCTGTGAGGACAGGCTGAGAGAGCTGGGGGGCTTCAGCCTGGAGAAGAGAAGGCTTCAGGGAGACCTTAGAGCCCCTTCCAGTCCCTAAAGGGGCTCC
>VYZM01002922.1:709389-755829 GCA_013398915.1 Dromas ardeola | reverse complement strand
AGACAGGGAACTGCTGGAGAGAGTCCAGCATAGGGCAACAAAGATGACTGAGGGATTGGAGCATCTCCCTTAGGAGGAAAGGCTGAGAGAGCTGGGACTCTTTAGCCTGGAGAAGAGAAGGCTGAGGGGAGACCTTATGAATGTTTACAAGTATCTAAAGGGTGGGTTTAAGGAGGATGGAGCCAGGCTCTTTTCAGTGGTTCCCAGTAACAGGACGAGGGGTAACGGGCACAAGCTGGAACATAGGAAGTTCCGATCAAATATGAGGAAAAACTTCTTTACGGTGAGGGTGACAGAGCACTGGGACAGGCTGCCCAGGGAAGTGGAGTCCCCTTCTCTGGAGACTTTCAAGCCCCGTCTGGATGCAGTCCTGAGTGATGTGCTCTAGGCAGTCCTGCTTTAGCAGGGGAGTTGGACTAGATGATCTCTAGAGGTGCCTTCCAACTCTGAAATTCCGTGATTCCGTGAAGGTAGCAAGCCTTTGAACCTCTGCAGTGGTTCTTGAAATGTGTAAGTCTTAGAGTGCTTCTTCCTGGCTCTTTTAAGAATTTTCTTTAGAAACTTTCTTTTCTGCATTTAGCTGAGGTGGCTCAGATTTTCATTGCTGCAATTTGTTGCAACTAGTGAGTCTGTGGAGCTGTCCCAGTCCACAGCAGACAGTTTTTACTTCAGCAATACTGTTTTATCCAAAGTGATTGTTGATAAATCTTTTGTGTAGGTAGTAACAAAATGGCAAATTAATTTGCCAAATACTGGCAGGCCTATAAGCAAATAAATTAGTAATTGTAATGGCATTATCATTTCGTGGAGGTTTGGAATTTCCAAAAATGAAATGACAAACAACTTGAACTCGTGAACTTAGAGGTTTGGAAGGGTACTGTATTTTTATTCTGACCCTGCCATGGAGGTGGTAAGAAGGTACATTCTGTGCTCACTATCTGTGCAGCTTTGAAGTTTGTTGTGTGTGATGTCTCTTTGCATCTTTAGAAGTTGCTGGGAATAGGAGACAGTTGGTTAAAGTGGAATATCTTGAAGAAAGCAAAGAATTTGTAAGTTCTGTGCTGTAGGCCTTTTTGTATGTGAAATGAGGAACTATGGTGTTTCTGTGGCAAGGCCTTCAGAAATTTTATATTAACTTGCTGAAGCTATGACTTGGATTGGAGGAGCGGTATGGGATGGAGAGGTGAAGTTCAGGTCCTTTGTTTGAAGGAGGCAGAGACAACATTTAAATTTTGTGTATATGTTTTATCCACCCTATGCTGGAGTATAAATCCACTTCTTTCTATTCCTACATTACTCTCTGATTAATACTTAACATCTCTTTATTAGTCTACTTTTTCTTCTTCAAACTAAATTTACCTGTTGGAAGAAGTTGCCTAAAATCAGTTGCCTGAAATAAAACCAGCGTTCAACATTACTAGCCTCAGATTCAGGAAGAAAAATCAGTTTCTTGTGAAAACACAAATTAATTTATGTAGCTGGCAGCAAATTGGAAAAATGACTTGTCCTCACTTTAGAGGACCAGCATATGACTTGTATGAAAACTTTGACCTAGCATTCTGATTATTTTCCTACCTCTTCTAGGTAGCTACAGTAGCTGAAGGCAAGGAGTGGTCCATTGAAACTTCTCCTGCCAGGAACTGGACCCCACCTCAGCCTAAAACATCTCTCTCTTCCACTCATCGGTATGTAGTCTTGTTAGCTAATATTAATATAGCAGCAGCAGGATCAAAACCAGATGTTTGAATACCTGCTGGTTTTACACTGTTGATGGCGTTGTCTGAGCAAGCATTTCTTTTGCTGAAGTTAAGGAATATGAGGTAGCAGGGCTTTAATTTCTGTAATAATTCCCATGTCTTCCACCTGAATCTTAAACCATGGCAAGAGACAAGTGAGCAAGAGCAGAGGACAAGCCAAACTATTTTTATCTTGACTTGTAATGCACCTGAGACTAGCCACTGTGTCAATCACACGTAGTGTGTCACAGCCTTACCTTAACTGCAGCGCTCTTCCAGTTTGTGATTGAATGCATGGGAAGAAGAAACAGACATTTTCCTTATGGGGCTAATTACTAATGGGAGCATCAAAGCTGGACCACAGCAGTTTTGTTTTTCTGCCTTTGCATGTAGTGTTTGTTATTCTTTGCACTAAAGAATCAAGTTAACTGAAAAAGCAGTTGTAAATCAAGCGAACTAGCGCTTCATGCCTGGCCATCATCCAGCAAGTTCAGGGGCTAGCTGGAGTCTGAGTAGCACTGTCTGTGTCTACTGTTGCTTTATTCATTAAATACTCCAGTGGCTTTTAGTGGTTGCATTAGAGTTCCCTACTTGACAGACGAGAGAAATAATCAATTTTGCACCTGTATTATGATGATACATGTCAAGCTGCACTGCTGAGCTAGTGGTTTTTGCTTTACACAGTTTGATTCTTAAATCTTTCATTTCAGTAGTTCTGCTGGACAGTCTCAGGCTGCAACTGCCTCTTCTGACAAGGCTTTTGAAGACTGGTTAAATGATGATGTCAACTCCTACCAAGGGTAATGCAATATTTATTAACTTTTTGAGTGCCTGACCCTCTAGCATAACAAAGACCGGGCTTTTATACTACAGCTACACAACTGTGATCCTGATTCACTAGTTAACAGTGACACCTTGTTTGCTATTAAAAATATTTTGATAACATATGATAAAGGCTAAGATGAAGGCAAGTGCCTCTTAATGCAATTATATAACAAAAATGTTTGTAACTCAAAATGTTACTGTGGTGGGCTACAGACTAGTGGATTTTTAGTGTATGTAGTATCTTACAGTGATTTGAGTTAAACTTTATAAAGGTAACATTGTTTTCTTTTTTCTTTCCTTTTCTCATTTTCATGTATCACTTTATTAGGATTTTACTTAGATTTCTGATATGCGTGATCTGGTAAACTCAGAGAGTCATTAAGACCACCTTAGCTTACATAGGAGACACTTTTCATTTGCAAGGATTCACCAGTGGATCCTTGTTGGTGTTATGTCTTTATGAAGTAAGTGTTTTTGTATTTTGGGTGCTAGGTGCTTTAGGACTTTTTTCTGGGAGTCTGTTAAACAATTGTCATTCTTACATGCTTTTCAGTTTTTGTTTAATGGTTTTAGTGAATGCATGCTAATACAGGTACTGTTTATTAATTTTCTCATGGTAGTGGCCAAGAGAACCGCTACGTGGGGTTTGGAAACACAGTAAACCCTCCGAAAAAAGAGGATGACTTCCTGAATAATGCTATGTCTTCGTTGTACTCGGTAAGGAAATGCTTGAAGCTTGCTGTGACTTGAATTACTATTTTCCTCTATTTTATCCCCTGTTATGGGAATATAAACGGAGAAGAGAAACTATAGACTGCAATTAGATACAGGAAGATGTAGAGTATTGTTTTTATTCTCAAAGAGGGAAGAAGATACCGGTGGACTTTAAAAGGCAAGACGAAAGGAGAAGCTTTGGCAAAACTTAGGAATTGTGTCTGGTATCAGTTCATAGAAATAAGGAAATAAGGATATAGCAGTGGATTAAGAACTAATACGCAACAAGGCTTGGAGGGTAAAAAAAAGTTATTACCTGTTGGGAATAGCAGTTAGGCTGGTGATGCTCTAAACAGATTAACCATATTGGGTATGCTTAGTGGAAAACAACTGAAATGTGTGTGTACATGGGTGCCAGAAGCCCTGAGCAGTGATGGAAACATTTGAAATACTTGTGACAGGGTGTGAAGAGATAACAGCATGTGGTTGAACAGTTGTCATGATTAAAGTAGAGATAGTGAAAGATGCATTGTTGAAGGAAAATGGGAATAAAGTCTGAGGCAGTCAGGGACATATTGGTGCTTTGATAGGCTGCAAAGTAAAAGTGCTGAACAATATTTGGGATTCGGAGACACTGAAATACACTAAGGTTTTCTTCCAGGATTAGTGACCAGTAGTCTTCTGTAGAGCCTCATCGGTCTAAATATCTACACCAGGTTCCATTGTTTATTTGTTCTAAAGAATATATAATTTCACTAGAACATAATAGAAAAAAGCAATGCCTGAGCCTTTGAACTGTATTCTAGGTGATTCCACAGGGTGCTTAACATAGGTCTGCTGAATATTTTCTAGGCATGCCATAGATTGTAGGCCAGAGAGTTCAGATTAGAAACCACATCTCTAATGTACTGCAGATGTGCTAAGACAGCACAGGAGAGATGACACTGTGTTGTCCAAGTTACTGTCAACCATTATTTGAATACATGATCTCATTGAAAGTTATGATTAAAATGCCCTCTTGTGACCACAGACACATACTACAATTTTAAGTCATTTATTGTAGTGAGACTGAATATTTGCATGCATATTCATCCTAGTGAGGAAACCAGTTTTTCTTCCACTGCGTATGATTGGTTTTCCCCACACATGCTACATTTATGTATAGACATTATTTTCTGCTGTTACATATCAGGATTGTTTTCTGTAGAATTCCCACTGACTACGCTATCGAACTTGTTCTGTAAAGAACAGATATAATCTCAGTTTAGGTTTGTCTTGAGTCCCTTGAGACTCTGCTTAGCCTAAAAACTACAAGACACATCACTTTGCCTTTTTTGGCATTGTTGACATAATTATCCTTCAGTGTGTCGGCACAGAACAAGAAGGACAATTGATGAAGAGACTTCAAAAGGATAGGAAAAAATACTTTTTGCTGCTTTTTTTTTAAAAAAGATGTCCCCTCAATCTCAATATGTGGCGTTTTGTTTCTTTTGTTTTTAAAGATAATTTTTTTTTTATCTTTAAGGTTTTAATTCTTTTTTGTTCTCTTACTTGCCTTGAGGGGGGTGTGTGGAATTTTTTTTTTCACGTAGCTATTTTTAATAGAATAACACCTGAAGGTTTGTTCAAATTGCAGCCGTTTTGGTACAAATAGTAGAAGTTCATCACTGTATTACAGTTCAGTGAGAGACTAATTTTTGCTCTTACTAGCAAGTAATTCTTATGCCTACAGGACAAGCTGTACTGGAGAACATTTTGACTTAATTTAACATGTAATAGCGAACACTTGGTTATTCACTCTTATTCACACATAGCTTACGACATTCCACTTTCTTTAAAGGGATGGAGCAGTTTTACAACTGGAGCAAGCAAGATTGCCTCAGCTGCTAAAGAGGGTGTAAGTAAACAAAATCTATTTCAGTGTAATTCTTGTAAACTCAGAGATTCTGTTAGTGTTCTGCTAGGGATGTATCTTTAAAAGTATTACCAAGACAAACTAAACTCTGCTCTTTGCGTACCTTTGTCTATAGCATATGAAATAGATGCACAGTGAATGCAGATCTCTGCCTTAACTGTTTTTCATGTTTCTGGATGGACATTTTTGTAAATTTATCCACTGGATAGAAGCATCAAGAAAGAACTCAACTGCCGTTTTTATACTTCCTTGAGAAAGAAAAAAATTTATTTATAAAGCAGAAATTTCGTTCTACGCCAAATAAGGCTGAATTTCATTCTTCAGCAGGAATTTAATACCAAGTTACAAATTGCTGATGGTTTTATATTTTTTCTGTCCTTTGACTTCTCTGTAACTACAGCATTTTTCTGTAAGTTTAAATAGAAAGCTTGTTGGGCAAAGACTGTGCCTGGAGGGGACGCTTTGGGAAAAACTGAGGCGTGGTCTTCATGCTCCATGCATTCTGCAAATTCGCACACTCAGGTGACAGTGATTCAACTAACTGTAGACTAAAACCAGAGGAAATAAAAATGTATTACATTTTACATGGATGATGATGGAAAGGGATTAAATATTTTTGTGAAAATAACTCATTACAACTTTTTTCAGTTTTGCTTAGTATTCTTCCAAGCTTTTATGAGCGTAGCAGTTATCTCTTACTTTGGGTGACATCATGAGAGGCAAAAATATTGCTACTCATCTGCATTGGCTCACCAAGGTCTACTCTATATTGAAGACCCTTTCTTCCCCCTGTTGTAAGTTGAGAAAGACCAGTGCTTCCGCAGAGTGATCTGGAATGGCAGAGGTGGTGATATGGGAATTCACTGTTATACCAAGATTCTGTCAGAGATCCATTAATCTTTGAGAGGATCATGCATCATTTCTAATACGTGTATTTAAAAATCAAAGGTTTTACTCCTAGATAACTTGGATGTATTTGCTTCTTTTCACAGGCTACCAGATTTGGATCTCAAGCAAGTCAGAAGGTGATTATAGATTTAGCTCTGTCTTATTGACTGTAATTGGCTTTAAATGTCGTGTATTTGCCTGCATCGATTGATTTAGACTTAGAATGATAGAATATCTCAAGTTGGAAGGGACCCATAAGGATCATTGAGTCCAACTCCCTGCTCCTCGCAGGACTTGATCATCAACAGACCAGTGTGATTTTCCTTCATGGTGCACAGTAATTTTTAGGTTCTAGCTTTTATTTCCATGGGAATTGCAATCGAGTGCAGTGATCACATTAAACAAGACATGAACAGTGATACTCTGCTGTGTATAGCTGTTGCACGTATTGGAGAGGCAGTAGAATGAAATGCTTTAGTTCATGCTTGCAAACTTAAAATACTCTTATTTTCGTGAACCTTAAATGTGGTTTACCTTGAAGTAGTTTTCTTGGTGATATAATATAATGCAAGCCATCTTCCCATTGCTAAAGCCTAATAAGATATTACAAATGTGAACTGGTTAATATTGATATTAAATTAACTTGCTTGTGTGTATTTAAAAAAGTAGCAATTACAAAAGCATTTCCTCTTTCAAGCTAGGGTTAAAACAGAGACAGTCAGACCTGAATTACAGAGAGCTCTGACATAAGCAAGATATGTTTGCATGGAAAAGTTTTATATTCAGATGTAAAAATGTGGTTTGAAAAAAAGAAAGTCTTCTTAATGCGCCAAAGTTCTGAGTGAGAGAGGGCTTCCATATATTAACATATGATATAGAGAGTTTTACTTTGAACTATAAGTATTCTTGTATTAGCCTGGCATGCTTTCTTGTATGCATAGGGTGCTATTGCTCAGAACAAATGTGGAACTGCAGGTGTTGGTGTTCAAACAGATGTATGCAGTAGGATATTAATACTACAAATAGCCAACCTTGTGCATGTTTTGCAACAGAAATGTCTTGTTAAAGCACCCAAACTTGATACTTAGAAGCTTTAAAGTATTTGCTGCTTGGCTTATGTAAGAAAAACTAAGTGTTCTACAGCTCTTGCTCTTTCACTCCTTCCAGCAGTTTCCCTTCTAGAAAACTGTTCTTCCTTTAGTATTATTAGCAAATGTAAATATAATATTAAGTGTAAAAGCACATCACACCTGCTGACAAGAACCACAGCAACATGGTGCTCTAGAGTCTAAGCTGTGTTACTAAAGCTTAAATTTGGTTCCTGAAACATCCGATCTTTTGCTCTGTAGAACAGATTTCGCATCTTTTTGATGTAATATATTGCTTAAAAGTACTTTTTCTCTCCAGTGACCAAATATATTCACTGTTTGTCTTGTCAGTAGGTGTTAAAATTGGTAAAAGTTCATGCTACTTAACTTGCCTGAAAAAATGCTGCCAATTTTTTGCTAAAAGCTGCTTCTACCTTCCTTGCTCTTTCTCTCTTGCTGTCTGGGTAAAGTTTTGGGGCTACAAGCAGCAGCCAGAGCCGGTAACGCCCTCCCATATATTCTTGTGCATGGACTCTTGTCACTGTTCGTGCTCAATATGTGCATTTGCTCTTGAGCTGTGGTTTTTTTGTTTTTTTTTTTTGCCAAGTCAGACTTGTTTAGAGTGATGTTGTGTGTTTCATACAGTAATGTTTCTTCAATCCTATTTAAAATAGGTTAAATTGGATAGAGATATCCAAGCTCTGCACTCTCAGAAAACATACTGTACTTTTGTCCATGCTCTTCATAAACGCAGATGACTTCAGGATTTCTGTTTGCATGTCTGATCCAGGAATGCAGTATACCAAGAACTACTCTGGGATGTTGTTTGTAGGCAGACTCTTTAATAATGCCCCGTTATCTGGTGTTTGTAATCGTGGTTAAGATGCTATCCTAAAGTCAGCAATAGTAAAGATGAGGAAGCAATTCAGATGGAAACACAATTATATCCAAAATTAGTGGTTGAGTAAATGGGATAATACAAGAATTCTTCCTAATTCTAGCAAAGACTTCACTTAGCATACTTGAACTGTTAATCTTAGCGTATTACACTCTTTATAAACATAAACAGTCTGCCAGATTTAATAGACTCTGAAGGATTTTTTTCAAAGGTGAAAAAAATCCTCTTTCTTGTTTTTTTTTTTTTTTTTAAGCACTTTCCAGCCTCACTTCCAATGGAAACAAGCCTTATGTGATTTGCATTTACATTTCTTACTAGGTGCAAATGGGGTTACCTTTTGCCTTTGTCTTCTCAAATAACCTTTGAACTGGTAAGGGGAAGAAGTATTGGAGATGCTGGTGGTTGGCTAGAGGGGAGGTCCTAGTAGTGCTCTGGCGAAGGGAAAGGCCTTTTAGACACCTGGGATTCTGTGGAGGAAAGATGCTCAAGGTGCTCCATCCTCAGGAAGAACATGAATGAAGGCTCACACCCTAACCAATGTTAGCACTAAGATATAAACTCTTAGGAAATGAAACCTCATTAGTCTCTGCTGACATTTAGGAATAATGTTTTTGTCTCAAGCAAATTGGCCCTTTTGGATTAATTGGGCTAATTCAAAAGGTAATTGGTATAATACAGCAATTCTGAAGAAAAATTTAAATCAATCAAAGGCTTATTATGGAAGTAAGGAAAGGAATGATTTCACATGAAATATTTGCAAACCCAGCTGTCTGTGTCAATATAATCTTACAAAAGTAATAGTGTGACTTACACTTTGAGCGTACATTTTTGTAAGGTGCCTCTGAAGTGCAATATCCTTGTGCATCTTGGTCTGGATTGCAGTGGATTTCTGAAGTTCGTTGTTTTCTCTCCCTGCAAACCTGGAGCTGTAAAAAAAAAAGATTACAAAAATCTTCTGTCACAGCTAGGCCTCTTGTGTATTTCTTAGAAACAATTAGGCTGTTACTACTAGATGACAATAGCAGCACTACAAGATGGAAGAATTGGTGAAAAATTGGCCAGAAAGATCTAAATCTACAAGTAATTCCATTAGTAAGGAAAAGTAAGAGTGAATGAGGTCAGTTCTTCCAAATGCTCAGCTGCAGGCATTAGCAAGATGCCCACCTTCCAGGCTATTGCTGGTTGAACCATTGCTTCTGCTTCCAGTGCAAGGTCAGACTTTGCTTGGGCTCTGGGCATTTCCAACAACCTATTGCCATGCACATCTGTTTTTAATTTATTTTCTTTTAATGTTTTCTGCAGCACTGTACTGTGTGTGCTTTTCAGCTCATTCCGCTTGTATGAATCAAAGCTTAAGGCTTCACGTGTTTTTGGAGATACTGCTGAAAAATTAGCCTGCAGAAGATGTTGGCTGTGTTTGGTTTTGGGGTTTTTTTGTGTGGTTTTTTTTTTTTTTTTTAAAGGGAAAATATAACTGACTTTCTTTTGTTTTGCTTTTAAATAGGCGTCAGAGTTAGGTCAGACATTAAATGAAAATGTTCTCAAACCTGCACAGGAAAAGGTAACTTTGGAACTAGTGAATTACTTGCAGAACATGGTTATGCTGACTTAGGGAGTGCTTGTTTCCTCCTGCCACAACTTTGCCAGTTTGTCAGTGTGTCCTTCTGTTTTTTCATACACTAACACAGTAGCAAATGGGAAACATCAAGTAATTCAAAGCTAGTATGCCACCAAAGAAAGGTCAATGAGGGTAATTTCCCTCCACCAATTTTTCCCATGTCCACAAGAGTCTGTTACGTTCTTCCCCTTTAGATACTATTTTATAAATTTCACGCTTTCAATAATGGAAGATGAGACAAGATGAAAATGGACCATAAATGGATATAAAAATAAGTTATAAACCCCCCCCACCCTGTTAGTAGTATCTTTGAGTGTTAAGTTCATAGTGTTTTACCCACCTACTTGCCAGCATTATTTTAGTTCAGCTTTGAGCCACTGTAGGTCCTCTGCTGCCTCATCTGGGGCAATAGAATTTGGGGCAAAGTATATGTTTAAGATGAATGGGGACAACTTATCAACAGAAGTAACATGTTCTTGTAACTTTTATTTGGTATATGTTCAGAATATTCTGGTAGTCAGCTAAAAGCAAGTTTTGCATGCATTCACATGCAAAGCCTGGTCTAAAGTAACATTTTGATCAGCTGTTCTAGCTACTGTGGTGTTTCTAGGAAACTAGTTTGAAGCCGGTTTTCGTCTTCCCTTTACCCTTGTTAGTGACCAAAACCATGGGTCTAATGGCACTTCCAACACCAGATGGAAGAAAGCACACGTGCTGATCAAAGTAAATACAGATGGTCACTAGTGGGCATAAAAAAACCTCAAGGCAGTCCTCGTAAGTGACTAGCGATCACTGATTCTACAAATGTTAGTCAGAGATTCTCCCTAGTGTCAAATGTTGCCTTCCTGTTTCATATGTTTAAAAAAATGTACGTCTTTCCCGTTTGGCATGCATGTCTTCTGTGCTTCCGGAATTTTGGATTGGCTCCAAAATTTTGATGAAGTCTTTTCTGGGAATGTGGTGCTCCACTTACCTATGTACCTTTTCCCAGGATATATTGTTTTTGATAAAGCAGACTAATTTTGCTCTCATAAGAGAAGCAGTGCCACCACTTTGGGATATGGATTAATTTTCAGTTCGAAAAGGGTGGTTTAATCACATTCAAAATAATTTCTCTTGCATTACCTTTATTAATTCAACGTTCTTTACATAGCATTTCAAATCACAGGAGAAGACTCTAATTGATTTCCTATTCCCTAGAATTACTCACAACTTGTTTCAGAGTGCTTAGATCCATTATTTTCAGGGTTGTTTTTAGAGTGCATTTCCTTGAGCTGGTTTTATTTTGTAAGACAATTTAATGAGGCATGTTACATTCTATTTAAAAAAAAAAAAAAAAAAAAGAAAAAAGGTCTATTTCCCTTAGCACGTTGTGCTGTTAGTTCTAAGTAAGTGTTACTTTCTGAAATAAGTGTTCAGTGATGACTGCCTGGCACATATATGGTTACATAAAGTCATTTGCTTTGGAACAGCTGCCACTTATTAATTGGTGAAAGACAGCAATTTTATTGTGGTTGACCAAAGTTCAAAGCCCTTTTAATATTTAAATAAGCATGTATAAAAGACACAGAATAAAATGGATCTGGTAGATTTTTAATCTTTGCAAACAAAATCTTTTTATATAGTAAAATATATTTATAAAATACCACGTTTGCACATTTTTTTTTTTGTACTGGTGTTTTTATGCTCATTATTAGTGTAATGATACCTTCCTCAAACTGTTCGTATATCAGTAGGAAATTCCCACAAACTTCAAAGGTCTGAGGTTCACTTCATTAGAGATCAATGGACTTTGTCATTTTCTTAACTTTAGTAGCTTTGACTTAAGTATATCTGTTTGGGGTTTTTTTATACTTTTTGGTTTTAGTTGTTACACACAAGTTAGCTTGTCTTAAGGTTTCAATAATACTTTGTTTTATGACTAATTACAGATACTTTGATTCATGTAGGTGAAAGAGGGGAAAATATTTGAGGAGGTCACCGTGGGGGTGTCACAGTGGGCCAGCAAGGTATGAAGTGGCCTGCCTGCCTTCCAGGAGGCCAAACAGTGAGCCAGTCTCCATATTCTTATGAAAAACTTGTAGTGAAACAAAACCACAACACAGCTCTAGTCTCTGCTTGTGTTGAATACAGACATTTTGAAAGTGTAATTTTCAGTATGCAGTACTTCTTTTGGGGTGTTAAAAAGCGATACAGGTGTGATGTAACAGTTTTAACCAAGGGCATGATGTAGAGATATAAGACAAACAGTGCCCCAAATGCAAAAAGAAAATGTCAGCTGGAGAATATGGAGACAGCTTGCGTTACATTTGTATGGTTAAACTTACTAATGTTTTGTACCTTTTTTCTTTATTTTCTTTTGCTTTCGTTGGTTGGTAATGTGGTAAGTGCTCTCTACAACTGCTAAGTACAGAAGTCCTGCACAGTCTAATACCTATTTTGATGATTTTTACAGCGTTACCTTGGAAGGTCTGTCTTTCTAGCACTGTGAAGGTCAGCATTGCAAGCTCTATCATGTACCAGCTTAGTGCCTTAGATGTTGGGAATATTTGGATAAAATAAGTGATGTTACCTGTTCTGTTTAGAGCCTGGCAACTTTAAGTCTGAATTCTGGGATTCATTCTCTGTATCTGTGACTTAGAATAGTGCTTCCACGGGTGTCACTTCAGAATTTGTGTTTTTATTACAATTCCAGTCCATTATAATAACCCCCGAGGGATTCTCCTAGCAGTCATGTTTATTCTGGAACTCAACTTTCAGCCTCTTTTACATGGACAGTGATGAAACAGCGTGAAAGTAGTTTTTTAGAACAGTAGAAATATAAATACTAATTACATGAATTGTACCATCAAAACATCAGTGCTGTCATTAAGTTTAATTTTATGTAAGGAGTAATTCCAGAATTTTTGTCAGGGAAGTCTAGGAGAGAATTCAAAAGCTATTATTGACAACGATTCATGAAAAAGCTGAACTTGACGTACTTTTCACATCTTCCAGCAGCACGATGCTGTCAAATATATGTTCTTTACATCAACCACGTAACTTCCCACCAAAAATATTGATAGTTGTGAGTGACCTTTTCTGATGAAATGTGTTCTCTTTATCTGAACAATTGGAGGAATGTGCTGTGGCTTTTGCTGTTAGACTTGGAAGAGGTGTTGGTTCGGTCCAGATGAACGGAGTGTCTTCTTTCTCTAGGTTCAGGGAGTTGGAAGTAAGGGATGGCGAGACGTCACTACTTTTTTTTCTGGCAAACCAGATGATAATTCTGAAAGGTATTTTTTTTGGTTATTATTTTCTGTGTCTCTTTAAAAACATAATTTTATCTCCTGTATGTCCTCTGCAGTATAGTAGTAGCAGGTAATTTTTAAATATGAAAAAATTATTCTGTCTTTGCTAGCAGTCCTCCTGTATGTAATACAGGAGGACTGCTAGCAAAGACAGAATAATAATATTACATACAGGAGGAATTCAGTCTAACTGTTTATGTCAGTTGTTAAAACCAAGGTGCACTGCACTATTTTGTTCTCTGTTTCATTTTTTTCTAAATGCATATCCGCCCTACCCTCCTACCTCGGGCCTATTGGTGCTTAAGGCTGTTAACAAAAGTCTGTGAATTAGAATATAAGCTTATGCAATTTGGAGAAATGTGTTAGTTCTTCTGCCCTCGTCCTCAGTTTTTGTTTAAGCAAAGGGCAGTAGCATTATCGTTTTCTTTTTTTGTGGTCATTTAGTTTTATGTTTGTCATAACTAATTTATTTCTGCCTTCCTTTTTTCCCCCCCATAAAAGACCAGCTGAGGGAGACAGCTACCAGAACAGTGGAGGGGAGGGCTACCAGAACAATGCTGTAGATCAAAGCTTCTGGGAGACCTTTGGCAACTCAGATCCACCAAAAGCTCAAAAATCTCCAAGCAGCGAGAGCTGGACCTATGTGGACAATTCCACAGAGAAGAAGAGCTCTGATAGCTGGGACGTGTGGGGCTCAGGAACAGTCTCCAACAACAAGAACAGTAACAGCGACAGTTGGGAAAATTGGGAGACCAACTGGGAAAACGCAGGAGGGGAGAGCAAGACCAAAAAACCTCCTAAGGCAACAAAAAAGGCGTCTTCAGCTGATGATGGGTGGGATAACCAGAACTGGTAGAACTCTATTAACCCTGTTTTGCACAGCTAGGAAAGGGGGGCTATGCTGGCTGATTGAGGGGAGGAAGTTTTACACGCAACTGGAGTATCTTGATTGACCTTACTGATCTGTAACTTTTGTGCGTCCCATTCATTCTCCTTTCTTCTATCCCGGTTTAGGAAAAAAAAAAAGTAGCATCTGAATCTTTTATTACATAAAGGTGGCTCTCCCTTTTTTAAAGAATAGTGATAACTATGTTCTCCTTGCACTATTGAAGCTGGGTGCAGTGATTTTCTTAACATGAATGTTTAAAGGAAAAAAAATCAGTGCAAGCACACTTTCATGGCACAACCTTGCATGTGTAGGTTAATAGGTTTTCATCCAGTCCTCATACAATTTGAGATGACCTGAGGTGTTTAATGCAAACAAAGGACAGGGTGTGTTTTGAAAAGATAGCCATTAAATAAGCAAACTGCAGTTGAGTAGCTCTAGTTCAAATGCCTTATGGATTGCTCAGACCGTATTAAGTCTGGCAATTCAGGATGGTCTCTAAGATACTTTTTATTAGAGCTCTGTTTTTAAACTTCATGAGATTATTATTATTTTTTTTTTAATCTTTTAAAACTTATTTTCTCCTGTTAGAATTAATAAGGAATCTAGAGCTAGGTAATTATTTGTGTAAACTCATAGTTTTGACCCAAGCTATCAAGGGGCATCCAGAATGGCTCTACTTGCCCATTATGCTCAGTGGGTTAAGAGTTTGCCCAGTGCAGCTCTCCTGCACAGGCAAAATGCAAAGCAGTGGCGTTCTCCTTCCTTACCTATGCCCTTCCCCCAGTTTGAGTATTTTATATAGTCTGCATTTTCTCTGTCTGTCTTCTTTCTACCCATCTACTTTATCTAGTCAGATAAAAATGAAATCTTTCTGCTGCTTATGGCCTTTTGGACATCTGTTTGGCAACTGGCAGTGAAACAAATTTATAAGAAAGATTCCAGTAAGAAAAAATGGGTGGAAAATATGAGAACATTGAGGAGAGAGGCTGGCAGCAAGCCCCTTTCAAGATGAGTGAATGTCTGGATTTAATAGTAAATTTAAATTAAGCAGATGTTTTCCAAATTAATCTTTAATATGTCCAACTGTATCTGTCATGTATTTCTCTACATTTTCTTCCTGGATCTTGTTAAAGAAACACTATTTTGGAAACTTTAGAATCTCCCTGTCAGCATTAAGGAATGGAATAGAGGATTCACTTATGTCTCAGTTTTGATCCAACAAATTACTTTGCATGACAGAAACCATAACTTCTACAGAAGAATCATGACTTTAATGACAAAGGTGTCCTACGTATCCCATTTTATTTTTGGGGGTGGGTTGTAAATGTACGCTCAGCCCGAAAACAGTCAGCTCGCTTGAAAACTTCAGATCATGATGTCATTGTGTAGTCTGCTTTACTACCAGCATGGAGTTCTTTACTGTGGACCCTGTAAATCGTAATATGTACCTAAAAAGCCTTTTCTTTTTAAACATATTTGTTCAAGCAAGCAACCAACCTAAGTTGTCAAAGTTACCTTAAATAATGCTTCATTTCTTTTTCTCTTCACAGAGTTTTTTGAGCTTACAGTAATATCAAGAGGTTAAAAAGGAAGGAAAATCATGAATTGCCTCAAAAGTAGCAGATTTTATAAAGGCTTAAGTCTAGGTAGAAGTAGTTCCATTTATAACCTGGTTCTGTATTTCTATTAGTAGGATCTTTCAGATGGTGAGCAAAATATTTTTCTAGTCTTCTCTAGCCCTGTCCTACAGAGTTGGTATTTCTTTTTTTTTTTTTTTCCCCTCTTGCTTCTGCTGACAGCGTGGTCTCTGATCTCGTGCAGCAGGACGCGGTGCTGCTCACCACCCAAGCACTACTCCAGGCTGAGCCACGTGAGGCGCCCAAGGCGTTCTTGCCGACGCTTTGGAAGTGCCGAAATCATGAGAGATCTCGGTTTACCATGCTGCTTTTGGTACCGTTGGCGGACGTTTACAGCCTGACTGTAAAACAAGGATTTTGTTCTGCGTTTTCTCCAGTTCCAAATATACCTTTGTCATAGCTTAATTGCATGTCAAACGTAACTTTGTATTTTTATGCATACACCTCTGTTGCCTACCTGTCATTTGTCTGCTGCCCAGTACGGAACTGTAGTGCATGTACTTTGGCGGCGGTGCTGTGTGATGTCTGTGCAGTGGCACTGCCCAGTCCTCGACTATCGGTTAGTCTTCGTGAAGTGTTGCAGTAGCGGTGACGGCAAAACGCATCCCATGGGTTGCGCGGTCTGACTGCTGGTGTCTGTCTGGAGTGACGTGAAGCTGATTCAGCTTCCTGTGTACAAATTTATTACAGTTTCTCTTTCATAAACCTCCTGAAATAACTCGTAGCAGGATAAGCTTTATTTCAATCCATTCACTCAAGCATATTGTGATGTGTATGCGTACGTTCTCCTCAGCTGTGTGGTTTGCCTGGGAGAAAACTGTTTTATTTATATATCACTTGCAGCTACAATTGGCACGAGCCATTTGTTTGTTCTTCTGGTTTTATTTTTCTATCTCTTGAGACTTTATGTTCTAAATTAAACTAAACAGCCGGGGCCCTACTCAGGCAGAAGCTTTGGGTTAACGATTTTTCTTCCAGTTGAGGAGGCAGTGACAGAAGAGTTGCCATCTCTCTTTTTGCAGTTTTGTAGAGAGGCAACAAAATGCTACAACTCCCAGAAAGGTGTTACCAGAAGATACTAAAACCCAGTATGATGGCAGAAAGTGTAACTGCAGCCACAAAACTAGTATACCAACTGGTCTCAGTTTGACAGGCAAATCAGTACTTTTTATGACTTGTCTGAATCTGAACGTTTTGCCGTGTCTTCCAGAGGAGAGGATGGAATGAGGGCATTTTCTTTTGCAGAGCCTCTGATGTATTGGATTTTAGGATTTTTTTTAGAGTAGATGGCTGGGAAGTTTCTGCAGTTTGGTGGAATGCATGCAGTCAAGGTGCATGTGCGGAGCGAGTGTTTATGAATTCGACCTTTTTGTTTCCTCCCCTTCTTTCCCCAATTCCTCTTTTTTTGGCCTGATTGCAAGCTCTGTAATCAGAGGCATTGAGTGCAGCCTACTGGGGCTGAGGCCACCCCTCGAAGTGAAGATACGGCCATTGATTCTGCGTGAGCGTGTGGATTGGCAAGGCTTTAGTGTCACTGTGTGCTTTGCCTGTTGGGTGGGTGAACAGGGCTCCGCTTCCCTTTCAATCCCACACCAGCTATTAACAATTTTAAGTCGTACAAGCAAATTGCCAGGAGAGAGCGCAGAAGGTGAAATCATGACTGCAACAATTGGACATTGCAATGTTTGGTTTAAATTTCCTTGTGTTTCAGACTGGTTTATTTCTTTGTATGGCTTCAACTTTGGAAAATACAGAGCAGCCGGATTCCTACAGGTTGTATGAAATAAGAAAAACGTCAAGACATTCAAACTAAGTGCCACTTGCAAAAGAGTGAAAGTCTTAAAGAATGTTCCTGAACCAGGAACCTAATCCTAGGAATTAGGGATTATTTTAAAATTTTTCATTTGTGGCTTGAAACCTCTTAATGATTATAACATTTCAAGAAGTGCTTGGTCAGCTCTCCCTCATGGTTGAGACCTCAAGGATAGTGCTGCTGCCTTTATTTTCCAGGCTGGACTGTGTAACATTCCATGGGTTCATAATGTATTTATCAGTGTAATGATCTGTGCAATAATTTAACAAGTGTAGGTAAAACCTTTGTTGTTTAATCCAGGATACATTTAAAGATACAGTGGTCCTCTTGGAGAATAGCAGCCTACCAAGGTATTTCCGTTCTCACCTTACTTTGGCAATATTAACTTTCAGTAGCCCTGTTAGGAAAGGCTTATCAGCAAGCACTGATTTAAACAGAAATCAAGAAACATTTTGGTGTCCATTATATTACAGTTTGATTGTAATGGCTTGGTGACCTCTAGTTGTAGAGCCCTCTTTCATTTTTCATGCCAGCAGAATCTTGGTCAGTATGGAGTACTGTATCTTTAATTTTCCTGATGTGTTTTTTGTGAAGTTCACAGGAATGGCAATTTCGGTGAACACTACTCATTGTTCTGTAGAGTGGTACCCGACTTGAACTGCAGTGTCATCTTTTAAATAAGAGCATTATAATAAAGCAAAGAGATATGGAGCAGAATGGTGTTTAGCCCTTTTTCAGGAGACTTCAGTAAATTTTAAGCCCATGTGGCCTTTTGAATGAAGTGAGTTACTTCTTGGTACGGTTAGCATCACAGAGTAAACGCAAAATGGGTTGCTTTGTAATTAAGAAAGTGGGAAAGTAGTATATGAGTATGAAATTGTCTTGGAGGAGAGTAACTGACATTAACAGCACGACTATGTCCTGATGTGCTGGTGTCATGCGTGTTCTTCACTGCCCGTAACGAGGGAGGAAGGAAGGTGCCAGCGTCGATGACAGAGCCAAAACCAGCTGTTTCATCTTTTTATTTCATCAGCGTTTCGTAGTCTAACTTTAAATGCTGATTTAAAATCTATTTGAATTAGGAACAGTTTTAAGACTACATTGGTTGCCTTCTTTATTTAAAGAGCACTATAAAATAGAAATTAAAGTGGTTGCAAATAGATTTATGTACTCAGAGGTTTTTATTAGCTTGTCTACAAAGGCACTTATCACAGGAGAAAAGGTTAACTTTTAAAGCGGTTTTTCTCTCCAAGAAACGAGATTCCTGTGATGAATCCTCCAGCTGGTGGTGATGTTTCACATTTGCATTCCAGTTTCCTTCGTTAGCCAAACAGCCATATGAGTTACCCAGATGATTCATGACTGCACTGAGCTCTATGTAAATTTAAAATAGCTTTTATTATGTTCTTGGTCAGCAGGACTAAATCCTACCTGTGTTGTAGAAGTAACTATTGATTTTTTTACACAAAAAAATGGACATTTGGGTTGGGTAAAGGCACTGATATTATTCCACTGATACTGATTCTTGCCATAATGTCCCGCATTAAGGGCTGCTCTCTGTGTTGGATGCAAAGTTTTTAATTGGGATTACTTGGAGTAATCAGGATGTGCTGGTTCTGAAGTGAGGCTTTTGGCCCTCTGTTCTGACAGCATACAGAGGCCAGTGACCTAGAAACATACGAAATACCATGGAAAGCAATAATGCGTATTCGGAATTTCAAGCTGAGCACAGTCAGGAAAAGCTGATCGAAAAAGCAAGAGTCTGTAGATCAGAAAATATCAGTCATTGACTTGCGGGAGAACAGATCACTGCTATGGTTATGGTGTCCAGTTCCCTTCTGCTGGGTAATCGTTTCTTTGTCCCCTCACAAGCTGTCATCTTTGTGCTCTGATCCCAGTAACATGAACAAGTTTAAGGTGTTTTACCATTATATAGCTGTTTATGTGAGCTCTCACAGCAGGTGCAGGCGCAGAAGGTGACTGCCTGGGTTTCCTGGGGTTCACAGCTCACTGATTTTACAGAACCAAATGTTTGTGCCCTCTGAGGTGTCAGAGCAGGCAGCGGGGACGTGTCCTGGTTTCCCTTCTCGTGCGTTCTGCCTTTTCCAGTAGGTTCCTCAGCGGGTGCTCAGCCTTTTGCGACTCGCTTTTGGCTCTCGGGAGCTGCCTGACTGCCACTGCCATCCCCAAACTCCCCAGGCTTAGACCAGTGCAGAGGTACCCTGGTACAAAACAGGCGTTAGGCCAGGGTGAAGGCTGTTCTCCTCTCCGCTGCTTTAACCAAGGCTTGCAGGATGCAGCTGCTGGGCAAAAACTGGAAGTCCTGTAAGGAACGTGAAGTGGAGCTGGGTTGTCCTGTTGGGAAGCTGTAAAACCCAAAGCCCTGACGTACGTGCAGAGCGATCATTCATCACCTGTTAAGTCACTAATTTGCAAGGAGGCCAAGGCACGATGCCTGTCTGTCTTGGCTCCAGCTGTTGGGGCTCTGTCAACAAGAAGCCGCATCTCATCAGGAACGCAGGAGAAGAAAGGTGAGCCGTCTCTTCTGAGCAAGTCGCTGGTTCTTTTAGGTGAGATGAAACTTCACTGTGTTTTTTCAAATGATGCTCTGCCAAATCGCTGAATTTCACCAGCGCTGCCACAATGGCAATGTTTGAACTGGCTAAAAACGGAAGAGATGAAATAAATACTGAAAAGACCTCCTAGGAGAAGCCTACTTGTACTGAGAACAAGTGGGAGAGACAGTGTCTCTCTGGCGGGGCTGGTTACAAGGACTGCCAAGTACACAGTCGTGTTGTGCCTCACCAGGATCGTGATCGCTGCTCAAGCAGGAAAATCCAGTGCTATCAGCTCTTCACACTTTGTAGAACGGTTTTTGTCTTTCCCTTTAAGCTCTGCCAAAGCACGCTCCCTCGGAGAGGCTGTTCAGCTTTGCTGAGGCTATTGAATTTTACAATAGATAAGTCAGCTTCTGCCAGGAAATGCAGAAAGGCTGGAGTGTGTCTTTATAAAAAAAAAAAAAAAAATAAAATCGCCACTTCTGATTGAAGTGTTACTGCTTAATATCAGCAGTTCTTCACTGGATTGCGCAAGTTGCCTTAAATATAACAGTGTTTGACTATCTAGGGCAAAACCCACTTGTAGATATATTTTTTTTTTCCCTACTCTGCTGACATGGATGGTTAATATATGTAAATTGATGTGCCAGACTACATAAGGGCTGTTTTGATCAAGGTCAAGCTGGGAATTTTCTTCTTTATGGAAACCTTTATGCGTTGTTATTGCATAGAAGCTTGTTACAGTTCAAGAGTGAATTGCTATTTTCACTCTGTGGTCACAACTTTCTATTGACTCCGGCCATCGCTGTCACCTCTGGGGTGTGCCGCAGTGCAACACACTGGGCTTGAATTGCAAATCTGGTCTGCCTAGACGGGGCTTAACCGTTCAGCTGAGGCTCCCCAGTGCTTCTGCCGGACAGGGGAAAATAGAGCCTGCATCTAAACCCACTCGTGAGTCTCTTCTTGCCCGCACTGAAGTGTGTCTCTAAGCTGGTCATAGAACTTGGTATGGAGTACAAAGCGTAACGAAGAAGTGGAATAAATATTTCTTGCGTAGCCAAGGCTGGTAGTGATACCCAAGTCTGTTAAATGCCTGTCCTCTCTGTGACGGTGGTTATGAAGGGCTTTTTTCCATCTGTAAAAGTCACTCGCACCTTGGGCTCTGCCAGTGGCGCGGTCCGGAGAATCACCTGCCTTTCTCCGTTCATCGCCCATCTCCTTCCAGAGCCCACGAGGTGTTCGAGGAGAAACGGCTCAGCCGTGCCTGGTTGCCGCTGCCAGCGGAAGAGGAGATGTGGGAAGGAGAAAGGTGGTGGAGTCACCATCCCTGAAGGTGTTTACGAGTCATTTAGATGTGGTGTTTGGGGCATATGGTGTAGGGGAGAACTTTGTAGAGTGGGGTTGATGGTTGGACTTGGTGATCCCAAGGGTCTTTTCCAACCTGAGTGATTCTATGATTCTATGAAACAGAAGCTGATGTGTGCAGGTGAATTATGTCTGAATCTCAGTGCCCGGGGGAAACACTTGTGCTGTGAGTAGTTGCCCAGGACCGGTAAGTCTTCCTTGTCTATTTGCTTGTGTAGCCTTAACACGAGCCAGGCGCTGCAGGGTGCGTTCCTTGGCCTGAAACCCCTCCGGATCAGTCCCAGTGCCAACCCTCTCTTGCGCTGGTTGTGATGAAGGACCGGGGCAATGGCCCAGCTCACACGGAAGATGCTGCTCTCGGAGCTTGTGGTCAGAGGGACGCTGCTGGTGAAGGGCCTCACTTCTCCGTCCTTCCTCTAGAGGGGATTGTGTTACTGTGCATGGCTGGTGAAGGAACATAGCTTAAATGAGGCTGGAATGGCTGGGTGCAGGGTTAGAAATGTGTTCCTGCGCCTGTTTGTGCTTCTCTGCAGCCCCATCCTGCCCTCTGCTTTTGACTCTCCTGCTGCGTTAAGCCTACACGACGTGAATTCCACTCCTCCAGCCACACACACGTACCCCTTTGATTTTACTTGCTACCTTTGGATTTTAGCTCTCCCTTCGCTGTGGCTGGATGCACTGGGCTGGATGGAGGCAGGTTAAAGCCCAGGCTGTAATAAATACCAGGTTCTAGGCTGTGACGTTAACCCCTGTTATGCTGGCCCTTTGCTGTTTAACCAGCGTAATGGCCCTTTCTTTATGACGAGGAAGCAGCAGACTCGTGCTACAGAGCCAGGAGAGGGCTGTCATCTCCATCACACCGAATACAGGGGTGGCCCAGCAATAGCCAACAGTTCTCTTCAATGGATCGTGTAACGGCTGTGTTTGGTGAAGGGTAATTGTAAGGTAATTAGCACGTTGCCATCACAGCATGAGACTGGAGACTTTCGCACGTCTGAAGCTTTAGGGTTCCTTCTCATGTGGGTCTAGAATATGTCCACTGCGTGTTGTGTGCAGCATCTGGCATGGCCCTGACCCAGGTTAAGGTCTCCAGATTGTGGTGGGGAGCTGTGAGTGCAGCTCTGCAGCCTCTTCCTCCTGGGAGGCTTTTGAGGAGCGGGAGCGGCAGAGGTGCATCTCACAGACCCCCAGAGGAGGGACTGGGAAGTCCCCATGTCCCCGTCAGTGATCTGCAAAGCCCAACTTTGATCTTAAAAACCACGCCGAAGAGCCTCACCCTTGGGGTGAGCAGTGGGAATGAAACTCATCTGGCTTGCTTCGAAGTCTCACACCCGAGCGCTGGCATGGGAGCGGAAAGTTAAGGGCTACTGAAAGTTTTTAATGGCTCTTCTAATAGCTGCTGAGGAATGGGGAAGTGAAGATGACGCAGGTTCCATGTCTTGTTGCATAAGAGTGTTTCTTTTGTTGTTGTTCTTTGTTCTTTGGTTGTTTTTTTTTTTTTTCCCTATAAAAACTTCCATTAGTTCATTACGAAGATAAGTATTTGGTGGTGCTTTCATTAAAGCTGCAGGTCCAGAAGCAATGCAATTGTGGGAGAATTTCATTTTTTAGAGTTTTGGGGGTGTTTTTTTGTTTTGTTTGTTTGTTTGGGGTTTTTTGCAAGCTAAAGCTCTATTCTTTGTAGTTTTGGAGAACCATGACTGAGCTATACTTGTTTAAAATTTTAATTTGTTATTTTGAGGCCAGCCAGATTATTTTGACTTACATTTAATTGCTTGGGGTTAGCAGTCCTTCTTTTCTGTGGAAAGAAGCAATATGTATTGCGCTAACATCCAAATTTATTTTCTGGAACAAAACGAAGGACGCTCAATGACATGAGAGCTCCAGCTTGGATTTGTAAGTGGCTGATGAGAAATTGCTGAATAACGTGCTCATTTTCTGCCACTAGAAGGTAATAAATCTTCCCAGACTTCTTGGGCTGTAAGAACGCTGCTCGTTATCAGCTTCCAACACAGAAACGAGGAGTCTCCGTGGTGCCCCTCACTTCCCTGGTGCACAGCAACCAGCAAGGCTGGCTTTAATGGCTACGAGCCCATTCCCCTGGCTGCTGTTGGGTGAGGGGTCTCCGTGCAAGGCGCTCCCAGTGTTGCTGATCTGCTGTTTTAACTGTTTTTCTGCGGAGGTGTTTGCTGTGAGGTGGCCTCCAGGGTTTGTTGTGGCACTGACATCAATGAGTTAAGCAGCAAATAGCCCCAGGGGCGGACTGGGAGCTTTACAGCCGAATATAGAATATAAGCTTCTTTTCTGAAAGCAGCTCGGACCAATGCTTAGCGCTCTGCCCAGCCCCGCTGGCAGGGCTCCAGCCCAGGTGAACACACCTTGCTGGGGACCAGCAGTTGTCCCCAGGGAAAATGGTCTCTGGCAAGAACAGCTCGCTGTCAGCTGGCGTGGGGCGGCCTTTCTCGCTCAGAGGAAACGCAGGCCCCACAAAATCAGGGATTTTATTGTGTTGATGTTGGCTGTGAAGTCTCCTTTTTTTTATTTTTTGTGCTAAGCTGAATCGAAATGAGTGTATGGGGTGAGAAGCGATGGCCGATTGCCAGCTGCAGGCTGCTGGCATCGTCTGTGCCAGCTCGGAGCAGGAAAAATCTGAATCTCAGGCTGCTGCCAGGCTCTGCTGCCCTGCACCAAGCAACCCTGCAGCTCTCTGCTTGCCTGCGGGAAACGCGAGCCTGGGCTGCTGTGAGGAGGGCAGAATTTAGGCAAAAGACTAAGGCGAACTTTGCAGTCACTGACAAGGATGGCTGCGTGACAGCTCGTGGTGTCCTCTGTGCTCACTCCTGACTTGCTGCTGCAGAAAAGGAATGGTTTATAAACAGGTTTTTTTATCTTTTGACGACTTGTGCATTGATAATTTAAAACAAAACTCATCTAATTCCTTTTTCTCAGCCCTGCTTGGGAAAAAGAAGAAAAAAAAACATTAAAAAAAATAATCAGTGGGTGCTAAACCTTCTACTTGATGATGTAACAATGTTGGGAGGTGAAAACCAAAAGAACTGGCTGTACCCAAAAGTGCCTCTGTCTTTTTTTTTGAACACTTAATGAGTCAGGCTGCTTACTAATCAAGTGAAACAGAAGAATTCAGCCACTCCAGTTCCTCTGGAGAGGAGACCCAGATGCAGTGGCTCTGCAGCGCTGTATGCATATTCATCGTAGCCTTGGACTCCAAAGCCATGCTATGAATAGCACCTTTCATGTGTAGGTCTAGCTGATAACTAATTAAGTCTAATTAATCCCTGCATGTATGGGGAGTGGGGAAAATATATCTAGGGATATGTCAGCCCTGAAATGCTGTCACCTCCAGGATGGAGTCAACAGCAGCTCGCTCGGTGTGTGTTCACAGTGACACAAAATGCGTTGGGGGAAAGGTGTCAGATCTGCAAAGGACACTCCTGAGGTTCCATCAGAAGTTGGTGCTGTGAGGATGGGGCACGGCCGGCTTTGGTTTAACATCCCTTCTCTCCCGAAGTGATGAGATGCTCTTCCCCCTAAACGCCAGTGTAAAAATACCCCAAGGTTGTGACATTCTGACCACTGTGCTGATGGAGAGCAGGAGTCCCTCCAGGCCGGGACCCTTGCTCTGGTGTGGACCGATAGCAGATGCCAGGGAAAGAGGATGAGAAACTGTGAGTAACCTCCCCACTAACATATTCCTGCAGCTTCCAGCAATGAAGGCAGAGGTAAGCACCTGGATTACCATGTTTAATACCAAGCCCTGTCCTGCATGAATTTACCCAATCCCTTTTTTCATCCATTTACATTTTGAGGCTTAATATCCAATGGTGATCAATTGCACGATTTTAATTTCATGCTGCTGAAGGTGAAAAAAAAAAATCCTATAGTTTGTCTCAAGCCTCCTGACTCATTTTTTGAGCTTGGCCCCTGGTCCTTGTTGGGAGAACAACTACTCCATAGTCACCTTCTCCTTAACAGGTGTAATTTTGCAGTGGTCCTCTCTCCTCTCATGAGAAGTCTCAGTCCATCTGGCCGCCCATCATCCCACAGGCAGCTTCCCAAGCACGGCTCCCCCATCCTCACCAGACCTGGACATCACCGGCTGCCACGCCAGCCCTCTGCTCCCTCGACCGAGTACCCTCAGGGCTTGTGAAGGGGAGATAATATATTTTTAGTAGCTCCTCTTCTTTGTTTTTGTGGCTTCAGTAGAAACATCAATGTCTAATTTAAAGGGTACGTTTTACAAGGTTGTTTAAGCTTTTTTTTCCTCCTGTGTTTTCCATGAAAGAAGCTGGCAAGAGCTGAAATCTTTTACCTTGTTACTATAACAGCAAAATATTCATACTTAGGCTTGGAGCTTCACTTTAAATAGTCTCTCCTTTTCCCTTTTTTTTTTCTTTTTTTTTTTTTTCCCTTCAGGAAGTGTCATGGTTTAAGCCCAGCCAGCAATTAGGAACACGCAGCCGTTCACGCACTTCCCCCCCTAGTAGGGTAGGGAGAAGAGGGAGAAAAACCCCAGAAAACTCAAACTCGTGGGTTAAGATAAAGACAGTTTAGTAGAACAGTAACAGAAAACAAAATAATAATAATTATAATAATAATGGTAAAAGAATATGCAAAATAAGTGGTGCAATACGATTGCCCTCACCCCCCGATGATCGATTGCCCAGCCCATCCTGAGCAGGGACTGTGGATTCCCACCCCCCCAGCCAGCTCCCGGGGGGAGCGTGATGCACTGGTAGGGAATACCAGCTTACTGAGCATGGCGTCTGTGGCACGGGATATTCCTTTGGCCAGCTTGTCCTGCCTCTGCTCCCTCTCAGCTTCTACAGGAAGCTGAAAAAGTCCTTGACTTAATATAAACGTTACTTAGCAACAACTAAACCAATATGTGTTATCAACATCATTCTCATACTAAATCCAAAACGCAGCAGCTGCTAGGAAGAAAATTAACTCTATCCCAGCCGAAACCAGGCCAGGAAGACATTTAATATCCGATGAGCAAAACAGCAGCGGTTTCTCCCTAGTTGAAGTGAAGAATACCAGGCCCAGAAAGAAAGCAATGGGGGAACGCCTGGTCTCTTGTGCACCTCCGCAGTGGGAGGACATGGTCATGGGATGGGTCAGAGCAGCAGGCGAGTCCTCTCAAGCCATGATTATGCTGGTAATGAGGTGACACTAACCTTGGACCATTCTGCTTTTAGCTCTGTGTTATTGTTTCTGCCATCGGAAGCCGCCCTGCGCACGCAGCGTGTGCAGGAAAGTGGCTGCCTGCGGGGGCTGTGGTTTGGCAAACTCCGAGGTAGCCGCGGGCTGGGAGAAAGGCCGGGCTGTGTGGTGGCTCTGCGGGTCGGGTGGCCTGGGGATGGTGGATGAGAGCCGGACTTCAGCTCAGCACCCCGTGCCCTGCTGTGTGCGGGCAAGGTACCCGAGCCTGTGCTGGGGCAGTGATGGCACGGGCAGGTTTGTGGAGCTCTCCCCAGGGCACGCATCCCCCTTCCGAGTGAAGGATGCCGCAGGGACAAGCCCTGCCCGCCTCGGGAGCAGCTTCAAGGCCCTTTTGCTGGCACTGGCACCGACCCGCCAGCATCAGCGGTGTTGGAGCAGACTGCAGGAGACAGCCCGAGAGCTGCTGGCCATGAGCACAAGGAGAGTCTGTTTTCCTGCATTTATGGCATGGCGTGATCGGCAGGACACGGGAGAGAGGAGGCTCCAGGAGAACCTGGATAGAAGCAGCCTTGTTGGTGCAGCCCGTCGCTGCTGCTCTCTGTGCAGCCGGGCTGCAGCAGCTGTTTGACTTGGACGGGAGCATGAGACTGGGGTTCGTTCAGCCCCAGTAGCTACACATCTGCCGCTCCTTCATCAGCGGGGAGCCAGCCGTGATGCTGGCCAGAGGAAGCCCAACGTGTCTCCAGCTACAGCAGTGCCTCTACCCTGCGCCGCCTGCTCCTTCTTGCGCTGCCCCCATCTCTGCATGGGCAGAAACACCTTCTCCCACCTTCTCTCCCTCTGCTTGGAGTTGTGCTTTGTACTTGGCTGTCTGGAGCTGGGCAATGCAGGCCCTGAATGCTTGCAGAGGAGTACTGGCATCTCTCCCGGTGTCAGGTGCCCGTCCCATCCAGGTGGGCAGAGGTACCCTCTGCGGGAAGGCCTGTGCTTGCATCCTGATCAACGGAAAGGATACAGACGTGGTGGAACAACTCGTGCAAATGGGTGAAAGCCTGATGTAGGGCTCTGCTATGGGGCAGAAAACCTAGAGGGTATCAGGAAGTCAAGCGAGTTCGCAGCCATCCAAGCAGGGGGAAGGCGCCTGTCGGAGGGGGAGATGTCAGCACCCACAGCCTGCAGCAAAGTGATCCTGCAGTCTGCACCCTGGGGAAGGAGCTGCACGGCCTTTGCTCAGCCTCTGTAAAGATGGGCCTTGGCACCTGCAGAAGAGCAGACGCGAGAGCTGGGTCTCTCCTGGGGTGGTATGAAAATCCCTTCCTGACTTGGCAAAAATTAGCCATGTTTGTCAGCGACTGGGTGTTACTGCGCTCTGTACCCCAGCCTGGACTCCAAAGAGCTTGCAAGGCACCTGTCTCACCCCCTGGAATGTTTCAGCATCCACCTCTTAGGAATCCAGGAGCCCAGCTACCACCATCTAAAAATCTCACTTCTTGGTGACAGAAGGAAAGTGTTTCAATGATTTCCTTTTGGGAGAGAGGTCACAAAAGGTGAGGAAGGCACCGGAGGCACAGACAGCCCAGGGCCAGCTTGGCCAGGAGCAGGCAGGCTGTAAGAGCTGGTCCTCCTCTGTTCTCCTGCCTTCCTACAGCCGCAGGCGATGTTTTAGGACACTGAGCTCGTTTGGGAGCACCAAGGCTGCGTGGTCCCACGTGCCGGCTCGCTGGGCAGGAGGCACACAGGTCTCCCTTTGATTTCCAACCTTGGCCCTGGCCGCTGCGGCTGCGCTTCTCGAAACACCAACCTGAGCTTGTTTGATTTAGCGATGTTACGGTGCAGGGGGAAGGTCAGCCTGGCGGGGTCTGCTTGGGCTGACGGGGATATTGGCTGACTAGCTCCTCGCTGATGAACTGCTGCTGAAGATGATCTAATTAAAGACAGCATTTAGTTTACAGGTACTTTATTAGGCTGCAAATTGAAGCAGAATCTCCTCAGCTGATACAATTTCCTCCCCTTCCCTCAACCTCATCTTCCCCACACTCTCTTTTGGTAGGTTTCCCCCCTCTTTTACCTTTTGGAGGTCTGGTCCTTTATGCCAGCCAGTATTTTTCCCTCCTGCTTTAACTGATGGAAATATAATTGCACATGGATCTGATGGTAATGACGGATGTAATTAACCATCTCCACATCCCAGTTCCTCTGCCTATTTCTTTGCCGAACACCATCACTTTCAGGTCAGCTCTGGCCTGCAAAAATACCTCAATAGTGTAAATGAGTGGCAGGAGCTGAGGCAGGTATCGGCGCCTGGAGGCAGGTTTTAAAGGCTGTCACCAGTAGCACCATACAAACAGCTTGGCACCAGCGGAGTCTCAGACTCATCAGTGCCAGCTCTTGCTAATTGCAGCCTGTGCTTGCTTCCCTGTCCAACCTCTGTAATGGCAGCTGCAATGAGGAAGGGCTCAAGCTGCTCTGAGCCCACTTTTAGCAAGTGTTGGCCACGGCATTGGATGCAGCCTGCTCTGGGGAGAGGTGGAAAGCCCTTAGGGAGGAGGCTGGGAGCGAGCCACAAGGCTTGCACTGGGGAATGGCACATCCTGAACCCTTCACAGGAAAGTTACAGCATAAGGAGGGAATTGCTTTGTCCAGCTTATCAAACCACTCATCCTACAACTTGTGTATGGCCGGAGCCTGCTGGACTCATCTACGCAGAGCGAGCGGAAAGGATGCTGTCCCCAGCCTGCCACCTTCCCGGCTCTCAGCTGAAGCCTTGCTGGAGCCGAGGGGTGAGAAACCAGCAAAGCCAGCATCAGATTGCAGCAGGCTCCTCCTCCAGAGAGGGAAGGAGAGGCGGGGAGCCGGAGCCAGCAGCTCCAGGCTGCCTACCTGCACCTCGCCGGCCGGGCTGGAGACCGCGCTGGGGGCCAGCATCTTCTCAGCCCGCATCCCATGGGATGTGCGGGGCCCCCGGTGCTCCCTGCTGCCCCGGGAGCATCTCCCCACGGCCACCTGCATCCAGCCCGGCATGGAGAACCTGAGCAGCAGCCTGAAGAAGAAAGCCATGGAGCAGCACTACAGGGTAGAGGTGATGATCGCTGGAGAGCAACTGAGGTAGGAGGGGATGGGACCCTCTTCCTGGCTGTACCCCGGGGCTCCGGACTCTGCCCCATTAGCAGGAGGCTCCAAGCTTTCTCCTTGAGCAAGCGCTTTCCCCCCAGGTGCTGGTGTCTCCCCTCCCCAGTATCTGCTGGTCCTTCCTTCACCCACCAAACCAGTGGTGAACCAGGTCCTTTCCCGTGTTACCTTGTCCTGCTGCTCCTCTCTGGGCATCTCCTGCCCTCCACCTCCGGGTGCCAGGGGACTGGCAGGTGGCTTTAGATGGCAACGGGATTTTTAAACCCCTTTGCATCCTCCTCTAAACCCAGAGCCTGATGTGGTGGCACTGAGCAGCCCCTCCAAGGTCCCTGGGGGCAGCACTGCCTCTGGTGGCATTTGGACTTTTTGGGGTGATTTGGGAGGTTATCCCATGGGTGCTGTGCACCTGGATAGTTTCGCACAGCAACATGTAGGGTCTTCCCTCTCTTGAAAGTCACTTTTGGGAACTTCTGCTGGTTTGTCGTCCCAGTTCTTCAGCAACTTCTGAGATTTATTTTTTTTTCTTATGAAGGCAGAAATATATTCTCCTATGCAAGAAAACCTGTGTGGCTGAGGAAACTTGTTCTTTGTGTATCTGAGGTCAGACACCCCCCACACACTCTCCCCCTTGCCTCTAAGAATGCAATATTTTGTCTCTTGAGCAGAGTTTGCTTGTTTGTCTCTGGAGCCCTTCTGTTTGTTTTGTTTTGAAAAGTGGGTGGAAAGTAGGAAATATACCCTTGAGTAATGTAAAGAGCCCAGAGCCCAAGTTTGCTAGCATCAGATTCCTAAAATTAGCTCTGTGTCTCTATGTTGTCCATTCTCAGTGAGTCATGTTAGTTTTAGCTTTATTATTTGTCCTGTATCGAGGACTGATAACTTCCAGCTAAGGGTTAGGGCCACATCTTGAAAACCCAGGCAGTGTCCAAAGTGGCTGGATTTTAAATACGTAGTGATGGTTAGCCACGTTTCCAGTCGATTGCCTTCCACAAATATTATCGTCCTAGCTGCAGAAATTAAATCTTTTCCTTAGGTAGTGAGGGGCAGAGCTGCTGTTGGGGCTGGAGGCTGCATTAACCTTTCTGCCTTTGCAGTGTTTGCAGCCCACGCTGTGAGCGAGGCTTTGAAGAGGAGCTGAACTCTCTTATAGGGAAACGCAGCAGCTGACCCGAAAGGCTTGCTTGGTTTCAATAACTCAAGGCAAGAGATGTAAAGTTATGACTTTTTCCATCCCACGGGCAGGGCAGGCTTATTCATATTTGTATTTCCAGTATTTTACTCATCTGGAGTGACTGAGGTTTAAAGTAGCCTGGGCCAAAGGAGGGGGTCAGGTGTTCAGAAAGAAAATAAAATACTCAAGCCACGTGTTAAAGCTGTGATCAGTGCATGAGCAAACGGAATGATGTGGCTTCCTCACGCCTTTTGCAGAACAGGAGCGTGTCAGATCCTGGACCATTTGGCGATTGTGACTGTAAGGAGGAGAAGGGGATACAATAAATCTGTTTGTGAACAGAGTTCTTCTAATACAGTGAATGCTAGTTCTTATAAGCGAGGTAAAGACATAGTACACATGTTGCACGCTTCTGAAAACAAATACTACCAACTCATTTTTTCCTTCCAACATTTGTCTGGAATCCTCACTTCTTGTTGTCAGTGTGAATGTACCCTGAGCCTTTAAAAAGGATGCTGAAAGCCTGAAGGGAGACAAGTTTTGTTGCAGGGAGGGAATATCTTTCCATTAGTGCAAGTGGGATAAAGTTGAATAGAAAACCCACAATGTATGTATTTTTTTGGGGCACCCATCTATTTCTTTTTTTTTTTATTTCCTCCCCCACTCCCCCAGTAATTGGAGTGCCTTGGAATTTCCTGGTTAGGGAGCTCCCAAACTCTGAGAGTTTTCAGTCCAAGCCCATCGCAGCAGGTTGCAATCTTGAAGCGCTTGTTCCTCTTCAGTTTGCTACCCCAGGGTGAACCCGATGCAGGTTGTCTCTGCTGGAAGGGGTGCCAGGAGGGGGTGGGAGAGAGGAGGTGAGAGCTCTCCCCTCGGAGGCTGCCGTATGCTAAAACCGGGATGCTGGGAGGCACGTGCTGTTTTGCCAACGCTGCAGCGCAGGGAGCCACCCCGTCTGCCTTTGGGCAGCCTTGACTGCTTCGTGCCCCTCACCTGCTCTTGAAAGGCTCGAGCTCTTTGCTGCGTGGAGAGGAGCGGGTGGATTTCATCCGGCACGACCGCTCTCCTCTTCAGCGGTGATCTGTGGGCGATGGGCCTAAAGGCCACGGAAGGACCCCAGTGCTCACAGTGATGGAGAAGTGTGTCCTTTTGCTGGTGGCTTGGCACAGAGCAGTCGCATTCTTCTGCTTTGGTCTGGGCAGGAGCCTGTTCCCAGTGCAGAAAGACTGGGAGGAGCTGCTGGCAGCAGGGGGTGTAAAACCCAGGGAGGAGGGTGAAGAGATGGACACCAACCTGTGGCTGGGCTCCCCCTTCCCCTGCAGCTCCTCTGGCTGGAAGGAGACTTGAGGGATGCAGAGCAGAGCACTCTGAGTGCTCCAGTCTCTCTCTTGTATTTCGGGGATCTTGCAGCCTGGCAGGTAAGGAGTTAGTGATACGAATCTCCCCGGGACCTGGCCATCCAATAAGTAGCGATGGGGAAACTGAGGCAGAGAGGCTGATGAGGTCTCAGGCAATGGCAGATGGGGCAGGGATAAATGTCCACATCGTTCTGCCCTGCTTTTCCCCAGGTAAGGAGTAAAGCAGCATGTAAAGGAGCTTTGTGGTCTGCCCTGACTCCGTGAACAGCAAATAATGCTGTTGTATCTACATAAAATCTCAAACATTTGTTTTTCCCCTGTTCTCCGCTTCCTGCCCTGCCTCCCCGCTATTGTATTTAATCAAACAAACCTTTGCTCCATCTTTACAGTTCTTTGGCTTCCCAGCAGGTTTGCAAATCCCTCCGAGTTTGGTTTGGCCGGAGGAATGGGTCTGTTCAGTGTCAGGATGTGTTTCCCAGCCAGAAATAGCCGCACAGGCGAGGGGTGAGGGAATGCTTCATGGGGTTGGCTGGGAACAACACGGGTCCTAAAGGAATCGAGGGGAGAGCGGCCGCTGTGCTTTGGGCTGTCCGTCTGCCAGGCCCCCTTCGCTTCCACAGGGATGCTGCTTTCTAGTCCATGGAAGGGGAAGAGGAGTTTTTGGGTCTTGAGTCTCTCCCCATCAAAAAGACGAAGATAATATTTTCCACTGCTGTTGTGGTCTTGGGTTTGAGAAGGCGGCTGTCTCAGGCTCGATCCTCACATCTTCTGCTCTCAGTCTTTTTGTTTCAGACATATAAACTTGCATGAAAGTCGCACTCGTTTTACTGGGCGTTGTGTGCTCCTGGGTGGCATTCTGTAAAAGAAGCCCAATTAGACATTTTTAATTGCAACAAATGGCTTATCTGCACAGAGATATTCTGGAACATCTACTGCACTTTGAATTCACACCCTGCTGTAATCTGAGTTTCTCAAGTATAGACAAGCCCTTGTACAATCTCTTCTGGTTATTCCTCATGGTCAAGTGAACCAGCTGTTCTCTAATAACTCTGTTAAACTGCATTAATCACCCTGAAATGTAAAATGTACTCACTAAATTTATGTCTTGGGCAGAAAGAATCACAGAATGGTTTGGGTTGGAAGGGACCTTAAAGCTCATCCAGTTCCAACCCCCTGCCCTGGGCAGGGACACCTCCCACCAGCCCAGGTTGCTCCAAGCCCCGTCCAACCTGGCCTTGAACCCCTCCAGGGATGGGGCAGCCACAGCTGCTCTGGGCAACCTGGGCCAGGGGCTCACTGCCCTCACAGCAAAGAATTTCTTCTTAATATCTAGTCTAAATCTCCCCTCTTGCAGTCGCTGCCTTTTACTGAGCACTTAGTTGTTTGTTTATTGAGGGTTGAGGAGCTTTTGGTGTTTTTTTTTTTCCTTTTTTTTTTTTTTTTCCTGTAAAGATAGGAACGGAAAAGTTCCTTTGGGTCACACGTCTTTCCAGGGCCATTAGTTTGTATGTAACTGCTGTGGGAACGTGAACCAGAGTTAACATCCTTGAAAGAGCCACCTTGGCATTTGAGATGCTCAAGGTCAGTTCCCGTGGGTAGGAGGTGAAGGAGAGCGTCCCAGGGAGATGTTCCCTCTCTCTGCAGGCACGTGTGAGTTCTTGGTGCAGAATAGCTATCGCTTTAGGGATTGCTCTGCCTCTGCAACTAAGATACAGTAGAAGTAGCAACTTTTCCAATACAAGAAAGCCCTTTGCTTTGGAAATTCTCTGATTCAGACTCTGATCTGAAGTTATTTGAAGTGTGAACACTCAATAGCAGTCAAGAGAGGAGCTGTTGGGTGGCTCTCCAGCCGTGGACGCCCATAATGCTGCTGGGAAAACGCTGGTCTGCCAGAGGAGCAGGGAAGTCCTGCTTGTAACAGCTGAAGTGACTTAAACTCTTGATTCCCTAGAGATTTGTGTTCTGGTTTTTCTTTTTTTTTTTTTCTCTTCTGTTTACACTGCTGTGGATCTCCCTTTCAACAAGGTTATGCAGGATGAATAATGATGTCTTTGTGGTGACCTTGACAAAGAAACAATTTGGTTACCCAACGCAGCCTGCCCAAACCAAACGCGTGTGAAAGCAGCGCTCCGACTGCCGAGCGAGGAGTATTTCGTAAGAGTCAATTCTCGTGTTCCAGCAAGCATTTTATCCTTGCATTCGTTATTCTGCACTTTTTTTTTTTTCCTTTTGAAGAAGTAATCTGTACATGGGGCAGGTTTTGGCATCTAGAAAACTCATAATATTGCATTACACATCCTTCTTTACAATTTTTTTTTTTTTTTTCTGGAAGCGTGATTATAAACCACTCACAGTTTCACTGGCTTTGTTTTTGCAACATCCCACATGGACTGGTTTGTAGAGGGTGTCAGCTGAGCTGGTCGAAGATGCAGTCGCTGTTATGTCCTTCTGTGTCTGAAGGACAGAATTTGTCTCCTCGTAGTTGATGGGAAACAGTAAACAAGAGGAAAGTGAAAAGACCACAAGAGCCCTCGAGCTCTGCATCTTCCTCTGCCCTGGGTCTGTGGGCAAGGGGGCAAAATTATCATGAACTTGAAACAGCCCAAGAATGTCCGTGATGCTGCTGCTCCAGAGGTGCTTCAATGCTACTTAATTTCTATCCTCGCAATTGTTCCCAATACAATAGTTTCAGAATAAGTGGATTTTAATTTTTTTTTTTTTTTAATCCTAGGCTTTAGTAGTATTGTTTGCTGAAAATCTTTTTTCTTTTCTTTCTTTTCCCCACGAGATTTGCGCGTTTTCTGCAGTATTCTGAAACACGGTAAAATAAGACCTATAGGGTAAATAGTATTTTCCCAATTATGATTGGGATTATGGTCTATGTGTTATTGGGGGTAAAAACATATATGTGTGTGTGTGTGTGTATATATATATATAGTCTTTATGGACTCCTGCAGACTCTTGATAGCAATAGAGTACTCTTGGTTAAACATTTCTTATCTCTACCAAACATGCCTCTAAAGTGGCATCCCGCTTGCTGATTACTAAGGAAAGAAAGCGTATTAAAAATGAGTGCTTGTCTTCTCCCAAAGCAGGGGGATGTCTGGGTGGGGAGTCTCTGCAGTGGCCGCTCTCTGGGTCTGATTGCATTTTGACAGCGGACCATGAAGTAAAGGAAAAAGCTAAAAACTCTAAAAATAGCAGGCCGCTGTCTGTCGTAGGGTGGATTTTTCTGTTCGGGTAAAATCCATATGCGGAATGATTCCTGGTCACTTGTGGGAACGAATCTTCCAGGTAAAGAGTGTAAAATACTGAATATAGACTTCAGTATTTGCGGGAGGCCAGTCAAAGGCAAGACCAGAAGCTGGTTCTGCATGAATCCTTGGGTTAGGTTTTTAGTTACCTGGAGGATCTGAAAAGACATTGAATTATTTTGACTCCTAGTAGCCTGAGTGTTAATTATATCAGTCAATTACTAAATCTTCATTCAACAAAAGTTTTTTCTATTAAGACTTTTAAGACCCTTGTATTTGTAAATCTTACAATAGCAGATAATCCATTATTATCTGATAGATTTTTAGGATATTTGAAACTTCTCGTACGGTGCCTGAAACTGTTGTCCAACATGATGTGGTGTACACATCACTTCTTCAAAAAGAACAAAAGAACGTGAGGCATCAAACAAAGAAAGGCTGCAGTGATTAATACTTTTGTAAAATATACTGGCCTGGGGCAAAACTGTAAATTGAAATGAATAATTTGAAACCAGCAACATCCTGGAGTTACAAAGGAGATATTAATTAAACATCTCCCCTCTGAGTCTGCTGCCTGCACTGGGAATTTTCCAGGGTTAGTATTTTGGGAACAGTCATGACTAGAGGGCAAAAGTTTGGCTCCTGGACAGATCTCCTGCCAAGCTGGGTTGGCTTTGGCTTGAACACATAAAATCTCTGTGCCTTGTGGGTTGCTTCAGTTGCTAAGGTCCTTTTAAAAGTCATAGCCATACTCACCTGAGTAACCTGCACTCATATATATCTTTCCATGGAAGCCACAGACTAGCCATAACCTCAGGGTTTTCAGGATAGGACGCTTGTTATTCTGGTAAACTCCGTTCCAGTCTATCCCAGCTTGAACCAGAAACTGTCTGGACTGTTGTCCATTGTTGCTGTGGATTAGTGGTACGTGGATTAGTAGGTAGCGCGTGAGATCCACCTGGCACTCATCTCTTAGACACGCGCAGAAGAAACGAGTGCTCCCGTTACTGCTCCCACCCTGGGCTATGACTAAGACTTTGTCTTGGAGGCAGCTACGTTCCTGCTTTCATGGTTATGGGGAAGGAGAACTAGACACAGAATTGCGCCAAGATGACAAATATATGTATTATTATTTTTTTTCTGTGTTTTGGCCCTTCTTCACAAGTTTCAGTTAACTGCTGTGTATTTTTTAGAGGCTTGTTTAGAACAAAAAGACAGGTATGGTTTGGACTAAGCCTGGTGCAGGCAACTGTATAGCCTGTGTAGCAATAGGAGGATAGAAGGGGATGTCGAAGGTGGGCTCCTTAGGATTGACTGATGCAGCCTTGCAAAGCCAAGAGGGTTGGTTGAATTTATAAGTCACTGGGTGCTTGCCAGAAGTCCCAGATCATCAACGGTTTCTCCAGGCTGGGCAACCACTGGGCTATTTGACCCAAATTCCCCGTAGCACCAGCTATGCTCAATGGCCATCTTTCTCTCTAGGCTTCGCCTCCACGATGGGAAGCTCATTAAGGACAGACGTTACCACCTCCGAACGTACCCAAACTGCTTCGTGGCGAAGGAGCTCACAGACTGGCTGATCGACCACAAAGAAGCGCCGGACCGAGAGACGGGCATCCGCCTCATGCAGAAGCTGATGGACCACTACATCATCCATCACGGTGGGTGGGTTTCTCTGCTACCCGCTGAGTCTCCCTGGGGAGGTGGCTGTGTATCTAGTCACCGTGTGGTGACAACCAAATGACAACCATACCAAATCCAGCCCTCTCGTCCCCCCCTCTTCTCTAGGGTCCAGAAATAGCTGCCTTGGACCACTGCAATGCAAACACGCTCTGTTGCCATCTGCTACTTGCTGAGGTTAATGCCCTTTACATTAAGCTGCCTTGAATAAAAATAAACTGTGCTTTATCGCAAAAAGCATAAAGCTGAAGCAGTGAGTTCTCAGTTTAATGATTAACACTTAAACCTGATTATTTTTCCATCTCTCCAGCCGACAGTTTCAAATAAATCCATTAGTTAATTAATCCTGTGCAGCACTGGGTACCAGTGCTGTTTTGATTGCTTATTGCGGACGCGTCCCTCCTGTTTCTGTGAGAATTCCTGGCAGGATGCAGACGTTGACTTTCCAACTTGCCTTATGACCATTAATTTTTGTTAGTCCTACGGAAATGGGGCTGCCTGCAAACCGCAGCACTGCGCTAAGTGCTTTGCAATTGGCTCTCTAAACTGTTTGCCCTCTTCTCTGCTGGGATCCAGAAGACGGTAATTATCTCATGAAGATCATTGTCTGTGCTGCCTCTTAATGGCCTGATGTGGTTTGAGCTGTTATTCTATCACATGCTGGAAACACGTTGAAATTGGTCTTCAAATAGCAAAAATGCTTTGGTTTTCTATGGGCGCGGTCCCGTAAGGTTTTATGTTCAATTCCTGATTGCAATGGCATCAAAATCGTTGCTCCGTGGGGTTGTTAAGGTGCAAACTTTCACCTCTTAAGACAACCTTCTTGCTTGCTGAGCCATGGCCTTTAGCCTCCTGATTTCCCACCAAGAGAATGGCTCAGGAGGAATGATGAACTCCAGGTAATCTGACAGTTTTTGGCATTTTAGCCTTCACCAAAAGGGGAATGAAATTTTGCTGGTCTGCTCAGAAGAATGAACAAGTGTTGAAATTTTCACAAGAAACATCTTATGTCTTTTGAATTTCACTCTAGTGGATTATGTTATTTTAGTGAGGAAATCTTTGTGGTGTGTTTTGTTTTTTTTTTTTCCCTTTGACTAATTTTTTTTGTTTTCTGGGCATATTCTTTACTCTGTTGGGGATTTTTTTTGTGTTTTGTTCTCTTTTTACTGCTGAATTTTCTCCTTCTTGCCTTCAGATGGACCTGAAGAAAGGCAGGCGGACTGATTTAAGAGCTGGACTGTGGTTTTTGGGCTGATTTTTTTTTTTTTTTTGACTTGTAGTCTAGGAATCTCTTACAGGCAAGTTTATCTCAAAGCCGTATCCCAAATATTTACTTGCTAAATGCTGCATGCGCTTAACAGCCATGCATTTACAGACTGTGCGCGCATCCCCAAGGTGAAACTGAGATTTTTCATATAGATTGGATTATTCCAGTTGTATGCACCGAGCTTTGAAGAAAAATGTCTCTCTTGAGGTCAGTTCGCCATGCAAATGAATTGGGCAGGGTTGGCACAAAATGGTGTGGAAAAGTTGGTGTCATTATACGTTTTAGCTTACAGGTATTTTTGACAGGGACAGAGGTGATCTTTATGGGGTTTTGGATGCAGTGTGGGTTTTTTTCCTCCTGTCCTCCAGGTCTACTTACATGTGGCAGTAGCTTTCTAAAAAAAGCTGATTGAGACAATTCGGTTTGTTTTCTTTTAGTCTAAGCCAAAACATCAAGATTTAAATTTAAAATAAAAACAAACCAAAACCCCACCACCACCACCACCACAAAAACCCCAAAAAACAACAAAAAAAACCCCAAAACCTTCTCAGTTTGTTCTAATAAACATTTTAGAATCTGGATCAAAATGTAGGTTCGAGCTCAAGCTTTCCCGAGGTCTCTTCAGTGGGACTGACCTCTCCCACCAGCACCTGCAGGCATTTGTAAGTGTCTAATTTGGGCATGGAAGGCTCGGATGCTGGTTGCTGCATGGTGTCAAGGGCATAGAGAGGGACATCGCATGCAGCCCCCGTGGCTTTTAACCTGGAGATAACACCCTGCTGAGGCTGCGCAGCTCTGTCTGTCCCTCAGAGACTGACGGCCGCCCGCAGCACTGACGTCCCTGCTCTCGACTCCTTTCAGTCTGTGACGAGCACTCGGACTACAAGGACGCCAAGCTTCTGTACCGCTTCCGCAAGGATGATGGGACCTTCCCGCTCAGTAAGGACGTGAAGGTGTTCATGAGAGGGCAGAGTCTTTATGAGAAGTACGTGAGTCCTTCCCCTGCAAAACAAGCCTCAGCGCTGGGGCGTTGGGAGTGCGCTCTGCTGGCTGCGCTTGCTGATGGTGCTCTACAGCTGGGAGCCATGGCTACAGCTGGCTTTTCTCTTCCTTCTCTGTGCCCTGTGTTGGGAAATGCTGTTTCCTGAGCCCTGTCACAGCCGCAGGACAACCGGCCTCTTTGGAGCTGGGACAGGAGCTGTACTCTGGACTCATGGGTGTTTTCAAGGGCTCCAACCCAAGTGCAGGCTCTGGGATCCAGTACAGGGACCAGTCTGCACTTTGAGTGTTCCTGGGATGGACACCTCCAGTGGCCATTCCCAGCACCGTCCAAGCCTCCCTGGGTGAGCTGCTTCCACCAGCACTATTAGGGCTTATGTCCCACTGGGGTCAGCAGGGTATAGAAACTCAGGGCCCTCATGGACCTGGATCCCCTGCACCTCGCTTATCCTATTTGCAAAGTTTGTAGTAGGAAAAACTAATTCTCAGACAGTAAAGAAAACTCCTTCCACCTCCAAGTGTTTAGTGTTCTTTGTATTGATTTGTTTCTGGTTCTAAATCCAAGCCATATTCCCAGGCACCTCTCAAGTCCCATTTTGTTACACCGGGTTCAATCACAGACCGCCCTCTGGACCCGTTGCCTTTAGCAGCCTCTTCACATCTTCTCCATCCTCACACCCTGGCAACCAGATTCACAAACTGGCCCCGAGGGAGGAGTCCTTCAGCCAGGCTGTCTCCAGGACCCTCTGGCAGAGCTGCATCCCTGGTACTTGGCTTCTGCTCGGCAGCGGTGGCCGTGGGACCAGGGAGAGCATCCACCACGTCTCATGGCTGAGCCCGCTGCACCCTCTCGTGGAGATACTGGATTTAGCTCTCACATACGCTGCAAACTGAGTATGTGTTCACTGAAACGCACCTTCTCCATCAATTTGGACTCTGCCATTTGTTGCACGCACTCGGTTGCTTGCTTGGCTTTCCCCTGCGGTCTTAAGCTGAGGTCGCAGCTGAACTGGTTTTGCTGAAGCTGCTTCCTCCGCTGTGATGAAGATTTCCAAAGCTGCCTGAGTCCAGCTCTGCAGTTCTCCCTCCCTTCCCCCTCTTCCCAGGCAGCAGTGTTTTGCCTGGAACGCTTTGTCCGCTTCTCTTGGCCTTGCTTTGCCCGGCTGCAGCTCCTGTGTGGGACGGCAGGGCTGCACAGCGTCACGGGGGGCTTGTCCCACCTCTGTGCCAGGCTGGTGAGCGTGGAAGAGTCAATGCTGAAGGTGAGAGAGGAGAACTCGGTGAAATACCAGAGGGCTTTCCTGGGCTGCGAGATGATCGACTGGCTCGTTCAGGAGGGAGAAGCAGAGAACCGAAAGGAAGCGGTGGAGCTGGGACGGGCGCTGCTGGAACATGGGATCATTCAGCATGGTGAGCGAGGGTCCGGCTGGAGCTGAGATGCAAAGCAAGAGATGAACGTAGTTGTCAAGGCTGTGCTAGGAACAAATCCCCATTCATGTCACGCAACAAGTGCTGGTCAAGTGCCCACTTGGAGATAGCAATGGGGCCTTTTAGTTCTATGTTTGGAGCTGGTGACCTTTGAAATCCGAGCAAACTTCCACCACCCACAAAGGCTTTGAGTTGAAATCTGAGCTATTGCTCTTCACTTCTTCAAAGCCTCCGGCCGCAGGACTGGGATCCACCCCTGGGTTTTGAGGGCTGGGTTGTGAGGGTGTAATGTTCAGCCTCACTTGGCTGGAGATCATAACCATCTGCAGGAAACAAACTTTCGATTCAGAAGGCAGGGAGTCCTCTGGATGTCTTGGGACAGGGGCAGGTTAGAGGGCTGTGACTTGGTGGTGCATCCCTGGGAGGTGGCATCTCTTGCTGAGGTGGCCCTGCTGTTCCTCCTTCCCTGCAGGTAGCCTTCTCAAACAGTCAGAAAAACTGCAATAGAATACAGAGGCATTAAAAACAATTAATCTGGGTCCCTCAGTATACTTGCTACATATATTTCGCACTCCCTTAGCCTCTCCCTCCTCCCCTGTTCTTTCCTAGTCTCCAATAGGCATCACTTCTTTGACAGTGACATCCTCTACCAATTCTGGATCAACTTTCGACGGAGGCGCCGTCTCACAGAATTACTCAATGAGAACTCTTCTCGCACCCTGTCCGAGAGCCCAGACAGCCCCTTCTGTCTTCGCAAGCTCAACCCGGACCCAGGAAACACCAGCTTTCTCTCCGGTAACTGTGGATGTATTTGTGAAGGGTTGTAAAAGCAAAGATTACATTACCAGAGTACCCCAGAGCTGAGGGTGTTGCTCCAGCAGAGCGTAGGGTGTTCCTCCAGGCATTGTATGAAGTGATCACCCATCCCACTGGTTTGTGGTGGATGCCGTGATGCAGTTGTGGTCTCTATCACAGCTCCCCAGCCCAGGAAAATAACTCAACTTACCATCAACTCAGCTCTTGGTCCTTCTTTGAAGCTGGTTTTATTCTTTCTCAAGAAATGTCTCAAACGTTATCTTCAGCATATGCTTACCTTTCAGATGGGGGTCAGGCTGATGTTTTGTTTTTTTTTTTTTTTATTTTAAACTGGTCTGTTCCTTCCTTGGGTAACTCTTATTTCTGCCTCTTTCAGTCCAGACCAACAAGGAGATCAAAATTGTCTCAGCAGTTCGAAGGAGCAGCATCACTTCCCTCGCTGGAAACTCCAACCCCTACTTCAGCGCTACTCCTATGTTGGTGTTCCCTGCTGTGGCTGAGTGCAACCCCAAATCAGGTCTGGGCTTCTGCACCGCCCTGTCGGTGCCCAGGATACATCTATTCCTTCAGGGCAACTCAAGCCTCAGGTCCAAACCCATTCACTGTCACCTTGGTGACTTGCAAGAGGAGAGGTCAGCCTCACCTCTGAGTCTTGATTTGAAAAGTTGCGCGAGTGTTTTGAAACCCATTGAGATGGTGGCACGGATTTCTGTGTGCAGTAACTGCGCCTGGTTCTAACATCTGTTCTCCAGCCCATAGCAATCCCCAGGCTGCCTCATTATGCACTTGCTGTACGAAACCCTTGATTCTGATAGGATCTGTCACCTTCTGCTCTAGTGTTAAAGAGACCTGTCACCAATGAAGAGCTCCTGTCCCCTGGGGCCCCCTACATCAAGAAAACACTAACTGTAAGTGACCATAGCGAATGGCATTGCCAACCCAACGGTACTGGGCTCTCTGGCCGCTCTTTGATAGGCTTTCCACCTCCTGCTCTGACCCCTGTATCTTGAAACCATGGTTGCATGTCACATCATTGCGGCTCTTTCTTGGTGCGTCTCAGTGGGTCAATCTCTGCAGATATTCTTGTGGGTGAAAATGTGCGCAGCCTCTGCTTACTTTAATGTACGTTAAAGGGGTAGATCAGGAAAGAGAATGTTCCTTGGACAAGAAAACCTCCCATTTATGTTTCATCCAGCTCCACACAAACTATAGGATCTGTCAAGTCTTGTGACAGCTGAGACTTTGGCACACGTCCTCTATCGCACAGTTATCACCTTTATGCACAGCTTTATGCATCTTTCAGGTTCCTACTGTCAGATATGTTGATATGATCCATCAGCATCTGATGGAGCAGCACCCAATGGGGAGCATCCGAGGGCCTCTCTTGCCTTTCTTATGATGGGCTTTTTTCACAGACAAAACAAATGCTCTGCAAAAATCTCCAGGATGCTGCAGATAAACCTGAGTTTGGGGCTTTTGGTTGTCTAATTATTTCTAAAGCTGTAGGACCGGCCAAGGCAGGGCTGGTGGCTGGTGGCTGCTGGGTGTGAATGTTGCAAGACAGTTCCTGCCCTGCGGATCCTATTGTGCTTGTTTATTTTTGTGTAAAATTTCTCAGCGCTTTCCTGCCCATCTTTGAAAGGGGGAATCTCACAGCGGCCAGTTTAGGAAGCGAGAGGGCTGGCTTGCCGTACTGGTTTGACACAAGTGGGGTTACAGAGGAGCTGTGGATCAGGTTCCCAAATTAACTGTGCTGTAGAAATCGGTGGGAAGGAGCAAGAAAAATCAAGCTGGTGATTAGCGTGGCATGTATGAGGACATGCCGTTCATTCTCCTCCTGAATGCTCTTGCCCTGCCCTTCAACTCTGCCAGCCTGGGCCTTTCATGGCTCATTTCCTTCTGCCTAGCTGTGCAGTTGCTGTTATTTATTTATACGGGTGATGTGCAAAGTCCTTTGGGAATTCCTTTTCTCTTTTAGTCACATCAGATGGCCACAGTATTACAGCAAACTGCTCTGACAGACTGAGATCAGAGTGGGAAAAATTAAGAGTGGCTACTTCCAGCCTGGAAATGCTCTCCTGTGCCAAGGAAAAGGCACCATGTACGTGCTCTGGAAATGTTCTCAACACACTCCTGGTGCATGCCTTGCACTTCAACTTCATGCCGCCTGTCCTTCACTCTTCTGCACTTGCTGGCAGGGAATATTAATCAGAAAGCAGCTTTGCAGAGAGCAATTAACCTGCGGTTCTGTGTCTCACTTCACAGAATCATAGAATACCAGGTTGGAAGGGACCTCAAGGATCATCTGGTCCAACCTTTCTTGGCAAAACCATGCCCAGCTGAATATTAAAAGTGTCAAATGTTGGGGAATCCACCACTTCCCTGGGGAGATTATTCCGATGGCTGATTGTTCTCATTGTGAAAAATTGTCCTCTTGTGTCCAATTGGAATCTCCCCAGGAGTAACTTGTACACATTACCCCTTGTCTTTTCTGTGTGACTCCTTGTAAAAAGGGAGTCTCCATCTTCCTTGTAGCCACCCTTTGTGGCATCACTTGGTGCACAGCCCTTCCTCTCCCACCCATGACAGATTAGGGTCATGAGCAGAGCTCTCCATCTCACCAGGAGCTGTTGCATCTCTTCTATCCAGCCCATTCCTTGGTTTTTAAAACTCTTTTCTTCTGCTTGTAGATTGTGGGGGATGCGGTGGGCTGGGGGTTTGTGGTCCGAGGAGGAAGACCTTGCCACGTCCAGGCAGTGGACCCAGGAGGACCCGCTGCTGCTGCAGGGATGAAGGTACTTCTTACTCATGGTGACTTAACAGGAGGCAGGACCTGTGTCCTGTTTGAGCTTTTCGGGCTGAACTCGTCCTCTGGGATAATCCCACCTCCTGCAGTGGAGATCAGTCTGATTGAGTCGGCACATGGAGCTCTGGCAGTGCCGTGGGAGGCGGGGGGATGGATGCTCTCCACAGGCAAAGTACCCCGTGACGCCGCATGGCATCGGATTTGCCTTTTTCCAGGGCAGCACAGGGGCTGTGGGCAGCTGAACCTGAGAAAACTCTGTCAAAACTAAGATGTCCCTGTGGTGGACTTTGGAGATGTCAAAATTTTTTGAACTGCTAAAATTAAAGCAGACAATTCCCAGTGTTACTGGAGACAGCTCCAGTAACTGTATATAACGCCAGTGAAGCTGGGAAGTAGCAGAGCTTTATCCTGAATCATCTGCTCTCACAGCTACTGAGGTGTAACACATTTTGTGTTTCTCTGCTATGAACAATGTTCTGCGTGGAACTGATTTCCATGTACATGGAAGATGAATAACCTTAAACTCATGCCTTGATTTCATTCACCAAGTAACTTCCAGTATTTCCAGTCCAGGTAAAATGACCTGAGGTCTTGAAACTCATTTTAGACCCAGGCATGTGTGGGGTTTTTGTGTAGGGTTTTAGGCGTGAATGGAAAAAACGTTGAGTTTCACAATTCCCTACAAAACCCCCAGCAGCGAGGGAATAATTCTACAATCTGATATAAGTCTAAAGTCACAGGGATAGTTGAAATAATGGGATTCTTCGGAGGCAGAGTGTGACTCCTTGTTTGCTTCAGGCGGGATTGGAAGGGGATGGATGAATTTGTCTCATTTACTCAAGAGCCCAGTTAATTTCTCTTTACCTAATCTCATTTGCTACTAAATTGCTAGATGTTAATATTGTGCTTCATTTCCATCTGTAAAGTGAACCACTGTTCATAAATGAGTCTTTTTCTCTGGTAGCTCACAGTCTAAATCCCTTTGGACCCTTTTTTTTATGACATAGTGATCGTAGCACAATGGTTATTAGTGTAGCCTGTGGAGTGGTAACGCTTTCGGGTTTGCAGGATTTTGTAGCAAGTTATTTGCATTGCAGCCTCTGGCTCATGTCAGTCACGGGCAGAAGTTGCCATGAAGACATCGGCTGAAGGTAACCTGCCCTTCCTCTCCTTGCAGGTGTGCCAGTTTGTTTTCTCAGTGAACGGAATGTACGTTTTGCACCTGGACTATCAGACTATCAGCAGCCTCATCATGACAGGACCACGAACTCTCGTGATGGAAGTCATGGAAGCCACTCAATGAGCGAAGGAGTCTCATCCCAGTGCTGTTTGGAAAGGCAGGACGCTCCACTAAGCAAGGATGGACTGTGGGGAGGGACCAAGCTGGACCATTCACTGTGAAATATTAGCCAGGCATTATAATATATTTTCAAATAAATACACTCTAATGGACAAGCCTCGGATTTTGACGTTGTTGAAAAATTTGGCTCTTGAGAAGGGTCTAAGCTCTTGCAGCTCCTTTTTAATGGCAAGGGAGAGTTCAGCACATCATGAAACCAAGCTTTAGAACAAGCCATTCACCCAGGCAAGCTGCAAGGCAGGTGGTACAAGCCGGTAAGCAGCAGTAAGTTTGATACCAAGCAAGTGAGTACGTCTGAGCTCCCTTGAGTTGTCTGTGCAGTCTGCCGAGAACACAATGTGCTTTCCAGATGGCCCGATAAGCTGTGCCATCGACTCTGTCAAGAAAATAAGGAGATGAATACAGTGATGTATGCTTCCTTGTAAAGAAAATCTAAGGCTCCTGCAACTCTCTTGGCTTAGCCACGCTCACCGCCAGGACTGGTTGTTCTTCCCAGCTGAGTTTCTTGAAAAGGTGAGACTTCCATGATTGCGCTTTTTGTGCCTCCACACCCCAATAATGCTTAAATTCTTTCACCAGCTTCACCTCGGCATGGAGCCAGGCAGAGGTCCCGAATGTCATAGACCAACCTAGTGACTGGAAGCAGTGAGGGAAAGGAGAGACACTAAACAGTGTCTGCCCAAAAGGAAATGTGTCGTCGCCTGAGTTTCACCCTGGGAGTGAACAGAAACGAGTGAAAGCCACCAAAATCCAG